>JARPSG010000007.1:2925000-3135000 GCA_029955605.1 Quercus engelmannii
TGAAAAATTGATTTGTACCTCAAGGATTTATATGGTTTGTAATTTATACCTTAAGAATGACTTTGTACCTTTCGTTGATAGGCTATGAGCATGTTTTTGTTGTGAAAACAGCCTATGTATAGCTCTGAGCATTTGAGTATGTTGAGGAGAGCTTGCTTGGAAATGTCATGTGCACCTTGTGATTAAGTAGCATAATTTTGATAGATTATATGCACTAGTTTCTTGAGAATGACTTGTGCTTGAATTGGGTAGCTTATGAATATGGATTTGTCTTTGCTTGGGAAAGTTAGTAGACATGTTGCTTGGTTCTCATGCCTTTGCAGACAGGTTTTGGCTAAGCACATGTCTTGCTGTTTGTGCGCCATTTTTTTTTTTTTGTAGTGATCTTTTGATGAGTAAATTTGCTTTCACAAACAGTAGCTCATATATATTGAAACTTGGCTCACCGCTTTGTAGCCGACTTAAACTTGACATATATTAGGTCGCTACTTCGTTAGTTTCAAGAAGCCCCCACATATGGGCTGCGTGTTCGCGCATTGCGGCTCATGGTGCACTTGTTTGTCAACGTTTCATAGAGGCTAATAGCATTCTCACAGACAGCAGCATGAATAAGGCTTGTTTTGCTATCACCTTTTGAAAATATTGTTGTGAAATTTTAAAATACTCGCAAGTGTACGAACCGTACCGAAGTATAGTTGGACAAGAACGAGGTCGAACCCACAGGGACTTGTATGAATCTAGGAAAATTAATTAAACCTTAACCAAATTAATCCTAATCTAGTTTAAATAAAAATTGGTTGGTTGCAATAAAATAAACTAAGCAAATAATAAAATTAAACAAAATAGTTAAACTAAGCAAAAGATATAAAGCAATGAAAAGATGTAAACAATCAAGGGAAAAGAATTAAGGTTTTGGAATCCGCCTTGTAAGTCATATCAGCATATATTTATGATCATTAATTTTTCCCAACTCACTACATGATAATCTAGAAGTCAATCTTGCTATCATGGAAAATATCATCATTAAAACTTATGTTTAAAAATCAAAAGCATGTTCTTCTTCGTTTCTTAAGTACAAAATCAAATCATCAATTGTATCCGTAGCCAAACAAATCACAAGATATATCCAATTCTAAAAATCAAATCATAAATTGTATCCATTGACAGACAAATCACAAGTGATATCCAATTTTATAATCTAGAATTAATAAACCAAACATTCAATTAATTAAGACAAATCCTAAATCATGAGAAAAACATGATTGAACTCATATCTAGAATTCCATCTTAGTCAATTGATATGAAGCAAGAACAATTTAAATCATTAAAGAATAACTATTGTGGGAAAAATCAAATCACATAAATATTATTGATAATCCTTAACAAGGTTTCATCCTCAACCCTAATTATAAATTTAGCTACTCATAGTAATTGAAAGAAAACACAAAAATAAAATACTAAACATTAAACTAGACAAATAAAATAAAACTAACTGTCATGGAAGAAAACCAAAGAAGTAGCCGCACTCTCTATACATTCAGCCCTCAGCCCTAGCACTAGCTTCCGCCTCCTTGAATTTTGCCCTAAAGAGTCTTTAAATAGGTCAAGGAATCCTATTACAAGTTGAATTCTTGTTTAGAGAAAATCCCAGATTTTTAGGCTTCATTTAACCGACATTTTTGGCCCATTTAACGTCAGAATTTGGACTTTTGGTAAACTACAAAGTTGTAACCCTTTAAGTTAACTTTTCAGCCCTACTTGAATCATCTAGATTGGACATCTGAGCCAAAAGTTATGCCAAAAATACTAACTGATGTGCAGTCTGGAATCCTAATCCGAATTGGACTTGGATTTGGTGCAAATTTCCTTTGATTCCTTACTTCAATTGGACTTAATTTTAATTGGGTTGATCTTTTCTTGAATTCATGCCTGGCTGGATGTAAGTTGGCTTGATTCAATTGGCCTAGCCCACTTTGCATGTAAAACCCTTGTTACCTACAACACAAAGATATTATATAATTAGTCACAAAATAACATAAAAGTAAGGCTAAATATGTAGATATGTGAGTACTTTATTGTATATATTTCATGCACATCAAATATCATGTTCTTGCAGTGACTTATAGAATGCACAATTTTGCCATTTTCTTGAGGAGGAGTTTTATCCGCGCATATAGCTAATTACCATGTGGCAATGAGGTAGTGATCCGTTGAGTCAACTTTCCCATGTTCTCAAGGGATGGTTATGTCCTCACATGTAGTGGATCATCACGCTTGAATTATAAGATATTATGTTGGCCTCCTTACTATTTCGTAAGGCTTGCCGTTAAGATAATGGTGGTTTTCCCTACCTTGTTGAGGGCGTTGCATCCTCGCAAATAGGGGTCTTGCCACAATGAAATCTCCCATTAGCTTCCCAACCATTTGATAGGGTTTACCATTGAGAGAGTATGTGTTTGGCTTTCCCTACCTTATTGAGAGTATTTTTTATTTGTTTATTTACCCTCACATGTAGAGGTTTCGCCGTAAGAGTAATTTGTAGGCTTTCTCACTGCTTTGCAAGGTTTGCCATTTGAAGAAAGTATTGGCTTTCCCTAACTTATTGAAGGCATTGCACCTTTACATGTAGGGGTCTCACCATGCTTGGATAATATGATAGTTCATCGGTTTCCTAATGTTTCATAGGGCTTGCCTTCGAAAATTAGTATGAGTGAGATATATTGTTTTCGCTTATGATCTTATTCGAGATGCCGAAGCGACAAATGATATGCTCTTTGATGGAGTTGGTTATGGCCAATCCCATTACTTTTCTTTGAGTGGAATTTCTTCCACCCACTTAGTGAATTACTTAGTGCGGTAAAGACTCGAATGTACCCATTCAAGGGTAGATGGATAGGTCTGATGAGATCAAGCCCCCAAGTATAAAAGGCTATAAGGCGCTCATGTCTCGAATGCTTATAAGGTGTGTGCGTACAAGCTTGGAGTGCATTTGGAAGTGCGGTGAATTTTAGTGAATTTTGTAATGTCAAACCAATGTTATGCCATTGTCAAGAGTTACTTGGTGGCATTTCTTCCTCCCTTAGTATTCTCAATACTACTCGAAGATAAGTTTTGAAAATTGGGGTCCTTCCATTTGCTATATAGAGGGCAAAACATGATTTATCTTTGATGAAGATATGTTGTGCCGCACACAACGACTCCATGCTTTGCTGACTTGGCTTCTAATTTTGGGATAATGATCGGCTAAGCATCGGAGATGTCGATATAGGGTTGCTTCATTCCCAGCACAATTTTTTTTTTTTTTTTCGCGCATTGGTTAGCCTCTTTGTCGAAGATACATGGTACCACAAACAGCGGCTCCATACTTTGCTTGCTTGACTTCTAACTTTGAGATAATGATGGACCAAGCATTAGAGACGTTGGTGTAGGGTTGTAGCATCTCTATCACAACAATTTCTATCGTTAGCCTCTATGCCGCTTATTCCAAGTTTCCACATTGTACTAAGATTCCACTCGAAAATCTTTGGAATGGATTTTCAACAACCGGCTTGCGATTTTTTGAGCTATTTGACATCAATGTTTAGAGCGAACTCTAGCAAAGCATTCTTCAAAGGTGCGTGCCAAGAGCAATTTTCTTGAGGATGGCACGCTTCCCTCTTCAAGCATAATCTTGAATTCATGAATGATTAAGGTGTTAGCATAGCTTGGAATGCATGCGTTTGTCATGACTTGAGATATATGAGCATGCCATGGCTTGGCGCACGCAGATCGACCATGATTTTGGATGCGTGAGATCGTCATAGCTTAGTGTGCATGAGCATGTCACGGCTTCGGTGAGAAGGAATTGAGTTCGATTTCCTTTGTCGTTGGGTTCTCCGAGAAGGTTTCCGTTTCACCCAAAGTGCAAATGTGATTTATATTAGTAAACGATACTCATGGCTAAGCAAAGTAGCGTACATGACTTATAGAAAATATTTTGATTAAAAATTTAAAGGATTAAAATGGTTTAAACGATATGTATAAAAAAAATGAATTAGCAAAGAGAGTGCTTGAGAGTCTTAGCTTAAGCGTGCTTTGACGATAGTATGTTGCTCGGATGACTTCAAAACTTGGCTTATGAAATGTCGCTACTTTAAGACTTGATATATGGTATGTCACTACCTCAAGGCTTGGTGTACGGAATATCTAACGCCTTGCGGTGGGCCATTTAGCTATGGCCTTTATCTATTTGGTGAAGACTTCATTTAGCGGTGACACCAAAAATATTTAGTTGCGAAGGGTCACACACAGCAGCAATTATTGTTGTGCCAAAATAATTTAATCACCTGCGACAACCCCCATGTGCTCGGTGCTAACTCAGCAACAATACAACTTGATGTATGGTGTGTCGCTACCTCAAGGCTTGGTGTATGGAATATCTAGCGTCTTGTGGTAGGCCATTTAGCTATGGCCTTTAACTATTTGGTGAAGACTTCATTTAGCAGTGATGCCAAAAATATTTAGCTGCGAAGAATAGCAGCAATTATTTTTGTGCCAAAATAATTTAATCACCCGTGGCAACCCCCCCATATACTCGGCGCTAACTCAGCAACAATACAACTTGATGTATGGTATGTCGTTACCTCAAGGCTTGGTGTATGGAATATCTAGAGCCTTGCGGTGGGCCATTTAGCTACGGCCTTTAGCTATTTGGTGAAAATTTAATTTAGCGGTGAAACCAAAAATATTTAGCTTCAAAGGGTTGCATGCAGCGGCAATTATTATTGCACCAAAATGAGTCAATCACCTGTAACAGCCCCCATATGCTCGGCGCTAACTCAGCAACAATACAACTCAACAATAAAGGAGGCATGTGTTGAGAGATGTTGAGGATGAGCTTTTAGCCGTTGTCATTAAGGGTTTGTAGAGAGAGAAAATTCCCGACTTATTATAAGTTGACACGTCATACTACCAAGTCTACAAAATACAGCCAATTACAAAGCGCCACGTATTGCTACTAGGTTTTGCTATCACTACTCAGAAACCAATAGAAATTTGCCAAGTGTCATGCAAGAACCAATCACACATTGTTAGGTTCTAAAATTTAGGACTTTATGTATTTTAGAACTCTAATGTGTAATGTTGGTAAACCATGATCAAAACAATGTGTATAGAAGTGTTTAAAGCTAGCTCAAAGTTATATGTCAATGTAAAGTTGGAATCGAGTGTAAAGCAGAAAGCAGTGTGGCTTTCGGCCTGGCTCGATCGATCGAAGCTCAGGCTCGACTGATCGAACGTCGGGCAGATTGCTTTTCTGCAGATTCGTCCAACTCAGCCCTATGTGTTTAAAACGTTTTTAGGGTTTCTTATTTGTCCTAAGTATAAAAGGCAAACCCTAGCCACGTTTTAGTGTTGCTCATATTGCGGTTTGTGTAAATCTCTTGTGAGATCTAGAGGAGCTTTCCTTTACACAAACTTAGGGTTTTCAAGGAAGAGATATTCTCTAAACCTTGATGATCAAAACAGTTGCTGCCATTAAAGTTTAAAGAATACACAAGCGGGGGTGCTTGTAGCTGGTGGAATCCAAAGAAAGAAGGAGTCCGTGGATTCGGAGCTTGCACGTGGTCGTGTCAGTAAGTTCTACTGGTTGGTAGCATTAGGAAGTCGAGCGGGGGTGCTTGTAAGTCCTTTTGTATGAACTTCAATTCTTTCTGATAGTGGATTCAAGTTTACCTTGAGGATAGTTATGTCAAATCCTCCCCAGGTTTTTATCGGTTTGGTTTCCTAGGTGATCATATCGTGTGTTATTTATTTTCCGCTGCTTTGCATGATTTGATCTTTATTATTGTGATAACCTAGATTTGTTAATCTGACTAAGTAACAACTTGGCTAATTAACTAGGGTTAATCAATTATTTAAGGGGTCTAAATACTGTCAAGTGGTATCAGAGCGGGTTGCTCTTTTGTTTTAGATCTTTTGATCTAAGAGCTGATCCTTGACCCCTGTTGTCATGGATAATTTGAAGTGTCTTTCTGATCATATTTCTGCTCATGCTTCTGTTAATTTTATTGATGCCTGTGAAACTCTTCGTAAGGAATTATTGAAATCTATGAAAATTGCTAAGAAATTCAAGGAAGAGTTAAAATTGGCTAATCTCGAAAAAGATGAATTGGTTGTTAGATTAGATGAATCTAATAAAAAGAATGAATTTTTGAGAAATCAAATTTCCTCTCAAGATGAGAAGATGAAAAGCTTGGAACAAGAGTTAGTTGAATCTAAAGTTAAAATTGAAAATTTGACTTGTACCAAGTCTGCTATTGATAACAGAATTGTTTCTGTTTCTCTTAAGCCTAAAACTGAGAAAGATTATATCCCTCCTTTCAAGAGGAATAATAAAGAAAAGGCTTATTTTGCTAGGTTAGACAAAGGTAAAAATTCTGATGTTGACGCTGAAGTTTCTAAACCTAAGTCTAAACCTATTGTTAGAGAGCATAATAAATCTGTTTTTGTGCCTACTTGTCACCTTTGTGGTGTTGTTGGTCATATTAGACCAAATTGTTCTTTGTTGAGGCAAAAACCAAAATCTGAGACTAGACTTGTTGTAAGGAATACTGATGTTCCTAAATTTGTTCCTATTTGTCACTTTTGTGGTGTCTCCGGTCACATTCGTCCTAATTGTCATAAACTGAAATTTAAGCATTCTATGTTTCAGTCTAGGATTTGTGATGATATTTCTCCTGCCATAAGTCCATATAAATTGTTTCATATTCTTTTGAAAAATTTGAGCTTGTTGGCTTGTGAAAGGAATTTGCAGGATTTCAATCTTTCTCAGAAGATTGGTGTAATCTCTCAAATACACTCTGTTTCACATGGATTTTCACCTACAAAGCCGAAGACTCGTGCTAGATGGGTGAGAAAAGATTCTTTAAGGTGAGTGTTGCTGACTTGTCCCTGATTTAATTCTTTCAATTGTTTGTGGACATGTTTTATTTTTGTTTTTGGTTGTTTTGCTTTTTTAAGTTTTTTTTTTAAATAAAAAAAATCCAAAAACATTGAAAAATTTTCAAAAAGACAAAAATATTTTATTTTGAGTCTTGTTTTATTTTTCTTGAGGATTACATGAATTATGATATCTCTCTCTTGATTTAGAACATGCTTGACATTGTGGGGAAACTTGGATAGTATGTGTTATATAACTGCTAAGCTATTTTTGATTTTATGCGAGTATGTACTAGTTTGTACATATACTCAAGGGTTAATTAAGAAATTGATATTTCTTGTTTGTGTACCCTCTATAGCTTAGTTAAGCACTGTCATGCATTGCATTTGCATTGCTCTTTTAGCATAATATGTGCTTTTTTGTTTTTGGTCATAAATTTTTTAAAACCAAAAAGATTTTTGTGTTCTGTATTTCACATCTTGGATTTATAATCAAGGATTGGCCATATTATCTTTACATAACAAGCTTATGTACCTTGTTTAGCTTTGATGAGCTTACTTATTGCACTTTACTAGTTGAAGCTTTGTAGTGCATGTTGTGTGGGAAATATGTTTATGGTTTTGATCACTTTGTCTTGATCTTGAAGTCACATGTCTTTGACTGTCGGACTTGAACCTTTTGAGAAAGGTATAAATAACCATCTCACCACTGTTTACTAGCCAATCATGAACACCTTAGTGCATATCATAAGATTTTGTGCTCAAGAAAGTGTAGCACATGCACAAAACGAACATAAGGTGTAGCCTCGATTTAATTGCTTAATGCTTAAAATTGGTGTGTACTATTAGGCTTGATGCCAAATCACATAATTAAAATTGGTGTGTACAATATGAGGCAAATCAAGAAACTTACATGATTGCAAGCTTGTTTTCTAGGAGATGTGAGAGTTATATGATGTAACTCTTTAGGTGATAGTCTCTTTTAAATTCTATGTGATGAATTTTGTAGACTTTGTGATTGATTGTTATTCACATATTACCTCACATGTATCTCAAGTTTTTGCTAGTTGTACACACTACACAAGTTACTCTTTGTTAAACTTGGTACATTATATTGTGTGTGATCTTGTTGTGGCCATCTAAGATTAAAAGTTCCTTGATTTTAATGCAAAATGTGTTTAATGTTTGCGCTTTGAGGACAATTGGTTGAAAAAATTGCTTTTGGAAGATCTGGGTTAAATTCAAGTGTTTTTGAAAAACTTTTAATCTCATACTCATGCATTTCATTCATGAAATATTGTGCTTTGAGGAGTTTCTGCATTAAATTGCTCTGTTTTTTTCAAAAATTTGATTTTTCCATGCATCATTTATGTGTAGGATTCACATGCATTGCATTGTTTTTGTATCCATCTTGAAGTTTTGCAGTCATATCGCTCATTGTTTTCACACATAACATGCATACACTTTGCTACATTGGTTACTCAACTTGATCAAAAAATTGATTGATTAATTTTTGAGTTATGTACTTTCTAGTATATGCTAGTTTTATGTGTGAACTGTAGAAAATATTTTCTTAAGAGATATGATGGATAATCAATGTGTAAATATTTTCTCTACTCATGCAACTGTTTATGGGTCACATAGTGCCATGTTTGCATTTTATTGAAAGAGAGAATATTTTTCCTTCATGTGTATCCTCAACTTAGTTTTTTTTAAAAACTTGGTTTGTGTCTTTTTATGTATCCCCAACCCCCTTTATTTTTTCTCAAAACTGTTTTTCCCAAAACTTATTTTGTTTTTTCTATTTTTATAGGGGGAGAAGCTTGTTTTTAACCTTTGTTGTTCATAGGGGGAGTTGTCTCTATTTCCTATAGAGTTGAATTGTTTTGTGTTCCCTTCTTTCTCTATTTTCTCTTACTCTGTTGCGTATGTTTTCTGTCAACTCTTTGTTTAAGTTGTCTTTGTCAATGCGTGACAAAAAGCGGGAGAGATTTAGATGAAATGTGTGGAAATAATACAAGAATGTTCTGTTTAGGGGGAGTTAACATTGAGTTAACATTGTTTTTGATGTATCTAACTTAGGGGGAGAGTTAGATTGCATATTTGTTGATTTACTGTTTTTGTTTTTCTGTCACACATGCGGTTATGCATTTTGTTTAGTGTTTCAGGAAATATACAGGTTGATTCAATTGAGCTGCTATCTACACTTGCAACTGATGGATAGTAGTTAGGATTGAATTTTTGTTTATGAGCATTATTTTGTAAAGGGCTTTTTCATGTTGTAAACTTTGAGCTTATATGTTGTGTTTTGTCACGGATTGCCAATGGGGGAGTTTGTTAGGTTCTAAAGTTTAGGACTTTATGTATTTTAGAACTCTAATGTGTAATGTTGGTAAACCATGATCAAAATAATGTGTTTAGAAGTATTTAAAGCTAGCTCAAAGTTGTATGTCAATGTAAAGTTGGAATCGAGTGTAAAGCAGAAAGCAGTGTGGCTTTCGGCCTGGCTCGATCGATCGAAGCTCAGGCTCGACCGATCGAACGTCGGGCAGATTTCTTTTCTGCAGATTCGTCCAACTCAGCCCTATGTGTTTAAAACGTTTTTAGGGTTTCTTATTTGTCCTAAGTATAAAAGGCAAACCCTAGCCACGTTTTAGTGTTGCTCATATTGCGGTTTGTGTAAATCTCTTGTGAGATCTAGAGGAGCTTTCCTTTACACAAATTTAGGGTTTTCAAGGAAGAGATATTCTCTAAACCTTGATGATCAAAACAGTTGCTACCATTAAAGCTTAAAGAATACACAAGCGGGGGTGCTTGTAGCTAGTGGAATCCAAAGAAAGAAGGAGTCCGTGGATTCGGAGCTTGCACGTGGTCGTGTCAGTAAGTTCTACTGGTTGGTAGCATTAGGAAGTCGAGCGGGGGTGCTTGTAAGTCCTTTTGTATGAACTTCGATTCTTTCTGATAGTGGATTCAAATTTACCTTGAGGATAGTTAGGTCAAATCCTCCCCAGGTTTTTACCGGTTTGGTTTCTTGGGTGATCATATCGTGTGTTATTTATTTTCCGCTGCTTTGCATGATTTGATCTTTATTATTGTGATAACCTAGATTTGTTAATCTGACTAAGTAACAACTTGGCTAATTAACTAGGGTTAATCAATTGTTTAAGGGGTCTAAATACTGTCACACATCAGCGCGTGTAAGCGATGGCATAAGCAATCCAGCGCGTGTAAGCGATGACATAAGCGAACCAATCAGGCTGTGACATGTGTCACCAATCAGACTCCACCACATGTCGCTCACCCACCCCCGAACTCCTATAAATAGAAGCCTTCTTAAGGCATTTGAGATCAGCTTGAAGAGATCTTGGAAGAAATCAAAAGGGGGACCAAGCCATCTAGAGCACCAGCAGCATCAAAGAAGATTCAGAAGTACTGAAGCTCTGCTGGAATCAAGCCACCACAAACCTTCAAATACGAAGAACATTCGGAGAGGAATCATCCAAATCATATTCCCAGATCTCAAAGATCACTGGAATCAATCTCAAAAGCCTCCAGAAACCTCAAACAACCACAAATCAGTGAAGCTCCATGGATTCAAGCCTCTAAAGCCCCGAAGAACTTCCACCACAAACCTTCGAAGACGAAGAACACACGAAGAACATGAAGAACGTGAAGAACAAAGGATTTCTAACAAGCTCATAACCAAAAATTCATTGTAATTCTGTTTCAAAGATCTTTGATCCATTCCTTAGCCAAATTGAAGGATATCTTGTGTTCAAATCAAAATCACATTACCACAATTCCAATCAACGAGTCTTTTAAAGAGATTGAATCAGAGGATCACTCTTTTGTAATTACAGAGAATTGTACCACACAATTACAGAGGATTGTAAACCCTTAGGGATAGGGTATAATTTAGCATGTACAAGCAACAGGGTTGCTTTTCCTAGGGGTTTAATCATGGATGATGTGCAAGCAAATAGAAAGAACCTGAAGTAGAGCACAATTTCTTGGTGCAAGCAAAAAGGGTGCACTTGTTACAAGATACTTTCCCTTGACCTCTAGCCTTATAAGGGTATCCTTTTCTAGGCTTGGATGTTCACATTTTGGGTTTCACCTAGTCCTAATGGGGTCTAGGCTTGATCTAGTCCTTCCGGGTTTGACATAACTAGGCCAACTGTATGCAAAGGCTTAATTGGTAGGTTGTTCCTGTCCTAGGGTACTTAATCGCCATACCCCTCCCTTCATGGAAGTTGTGGGGCATGAAGGATTGAGGGGGCCATTTCAGCTACTCCTGTCCACCCATGGACCCAGAAGTGCCTACAACATCAGCCCAAAATCTAACTATGGGTAACACTACCGATGTTTATGTCTAGGCATCTGTAGATGGGGTGATGAAATCCCCAAAGAGATGTGATTACACTAGCAATGCAAAGCCCGGGTTCGGCTCAAAAAGGGTGTATATGTCATGCAATCCTTAATGAAGGGGAAAGACTTTTCCAAACACAGTAGATATATAGGAAGGAGATGTCTCCCAGGGTCTTGAGGCCAACCCTGCTCAGCTTCCCAAGGAATGGACCAAAATAAAGTTGAAGAAGTAGGGGTCCCGACCAACTTTTGTATTGGTTTTTTAGTTTAGTTTTTAGTTAGTTTGCTTCTGTTTTAAGAACCTTGGAATTTGTTTGTAACTAAATTTTTCGACTATATGTATGAAATTCCTTTCTCCCTTTTTCTTTTGAATTATGCATTTATTGCCATCATCGATATTACTATTACTGCGAATCTCGTGGCTTGTGAATTAGTTATCCTAACGGGTACGAATGGTTGTGCACATATTATACTTGAAATTAAATCCCTAAATTCTAACTTATCGGCGTCAAGGGGACACTTAGTTTGCGTCTACCCATATTTTTAGGGGGCTAAGTGTATAATCCGAGGTGTCGAGCGTGCATTTAGGTCATATCCACAACTTTTACAAATCATGAAGTAGCTAGTTTCCCCATAGGTTTGAGTTCGAGGACCATGCAAGACCTTGGTTCTGTCTAGTACTTAGATTTTCTTGGAGTAGCTAGTTTGACCTTGGTTCTGTCTAGTACTTAGATTTTTTTGGAGTAGCTAGTTTCCCCAAAGGTTTGAGTCCGAGGACCATGCGAGACCTTGGTTCTGTCTAGTACTTAGACTTTCTTGGAGTAACTAGTTTCCCCATAGGTTTGAGTCCGAGGACCATGCAAGACCTTGGTTAGGTTCCCCATAGGTTTGAGTCCGAGGACCATGCGAGACCTCGGTTCTGTCTAGTACTTAGATTTTCTTGGAATAGCTAGTTTCCCCATAGGTTTGAGTCCGAGGACCATGCAAGACCTTGGTTAGGTTCTCCATAGGTTTGAGTCCGAGGACCATGCGAGACCTTAGTTCTGTCTAGTACTTAGATTTTCTTGGAGTAGCTAGTTTCCCCATAGGTTTGAATCCGAGGACCATGCAAGACCTTGGTTCTGTCTAGTACTTAGATTTTCTTGGAGTAGCTAGTTTCCCCATAGGTTTGAGTCCGAGGACCATGCAAGACCTTGGTTCTATCTAGTACTTAGATTTTCTTTGAGTAGCTAGTTTCCCCATAGGTTTGAGTCCGAGGACCATGCAAGACCTTAGTTCTGTCTAGTACTTAGATTTTCTTAGAGTAGCTAGTTTCCCCATAGGTTTGAGTCTGAAGACCATGCAAGACCTTGGTTCTGTCTAGTAGTTAGACGGTTACCAGAATGCGAGACGTGTAATCAAGATGGACTTAAAATCTGAACTAGACAAATGCTTTTATTAATAGTAATACCTTCTCAGGTTATTTACATTCCATGGATGGGGTACAGCTTTTTCATCTAAGTCTTCTAGGTAGTATGCTCCTATCCCCGCAATTGAAGTAATCCGGTATGGCCCTTCCCAGTTAGGTCCGAACTTTCCCCATGATGGATTCTTGGCAGCACCCACGACTTTCCTCAGCACTAAGTCCCCTGGTGCTAGCGGTCTAAGCTTCACGTTGGCATCATATCCCTGTTTGAGCTTCTGGTGGTAATAGGCCAATTGGACCATCGCCTTTTCTTTTCGTTCGTCGATCAGATCTAGGTTCTTCCCCAGTAGTTCGTCGTTACTATCTGAGGTGAATGAGCTTGTCCTCAGTGTTGGGAAGCTTGCCTCTAGAGGGATAACAGCCTCGGCCCCATAGGTCATGGCAAAATGTGTTTCCCCTGTCGACCGCCGTGGTGTAGTCCGATAGGTCCATAGGACGTCCGGCAGCTCTTCCACCCATCTTCCCTTGGCGTCATCCAGTCTCTTCTTAAGCCCGTTAACTATGACCTTGTTGACAGCCTCAGCTTGCCCGTTTCCTTGAGGATAGGCTAGAGTTGAGTACTTGTTAGTGATCCCCAACTCGCAGCAGTATCTTCTGAAGGCCTTGCTGTCAAACTGGAGTCCATTGTCTAAAATGAGGGTGCGAGGGACTTCGAATCGTGTAACAATGTTTCTCCAGATGAATTTCTTAGCATCCACGTCCCTAATGTTGGCCAGAGGCTCAGATTCGACCCATTTGGTGAAGTAATCTGTGCCGACTAGTAGGTATCTCTTATTTCCTACTGCCTTTGGGAAAGGTCCTACAATATCTAGGCCCCACTAGGCGAATGGCCATGGACTGGACAGAGGGTTGAGGGTCCCGCCTGGCTGATGAATATTCGGGGCGAACCTTTGGCACTGGTGACATTTTTTAACATACTCCAGGGCTTCCTTCTGCATCCCCGGCCACCAATATCCCAGGTTAATGACTCGATGCGACAAAGATCTTCCTCCTGTGTGACTCCCGTAGATCCCTTCGTGCAGCTCTTCAAGCAGTAGTTCTGATACCTCAGGGTGGACACACAGTAAATATGGCCCGGAATATGAGCATTTGTACAATTTGTGGTCCTCGGACAACCAGAACCGACGAATTTTTCTTCGTTTTTTCTCCGCCTCCAACTTTTCCTCGGGCAAGATGTCATCTTTGAGGAACCTCACAATAAGGTCCATCCAGCTAAGGCCCACTCTGACCTCATGAACATGGACCATGCCTTTGACTACTTCATTCGCTCTGTCCAGGTGCTCGACGATAATAATTCGAGGCAGATCCCCTGTCGAGGAGGTGGCAAGCGTGGCCAGCGAATCTGCATGAGTGTTTCCACTTCTGGGGATGTGCAACAAGCTGAAAAAGTCGAAGCTCGGCTGTAAGCGTTTGACCCGGCTTAAGTACTCTTGCATCCTTGCATCTCTGGCCTCTAATTCTCCCTTTACCTGGCCCGCTACCAATCTCGAGTCCGAGAACATCTCCACTGTCTTTCCTCCCATTTTCTATACCATGGCAATTCCTTGTAGCAGGGCCTCATACTCAGCTTCATTGTTCGTGGCTGAGAACCCAAGTCTCAGGGACTTCTCTATGATGGCTTCCTCGGGAGATATTAGGATTAGCCCCACTCCAAATCCCCTTTGATTTGCTGCGCCATCAACGTACACCTTCCAACATGGGGGTCTTGGTGTAAAGATCACTCCAACCGATTTTCCATCCATGTTCTGCTCCTCTGCCACTATTTCTACTGGGGGTTCAGCAAATTCGGCTTCTAAGTCAGATAGGATCTGGCCCTTTATAGAGGTCCGAGGCATGTATTTGATGTTAAAAGCTCCAAGAATTGTGCTCTATATGGCAATCCTTCCAGTGTAATCAGCAGTTCGCAGTACAGACTTCAAGGGTAGTTGGGTTAGAACAACCACTGTGTGGGCTTGGAAATAATGGGGAAGCTTTTGCGTAGCGTGGACCACAGCCAATATGGCTTTCTCCAGGGGTAGGTATCTGACCTCAGCTTCATGCAGCGACTTACTCACGTAATAGACCGGCTTTTGGATGCCATTGTCATCCTGTATTAGCACCAAGCTCATGGCATGGGGGGCTACAGCAATGTATGCATACAGAACTTCATCGGCCTCGGGACTGAGCATGATAGATGGCCGGGATAGGTAATCCTTGAATTTCGGGGGCATCGCAGGCATCCTATGCAAATACGTCAATATTACTTTTAAGGAACTCGATTAGCTCCTCCTTCTCCTGAAGAGGCAACTGAGCCCCTACTCGGAAGAATTTCTCCGGGTCGCCGTTAATAACCACCTCTTCTAGGTCTTCGCATTTCACCTCCCCGATAGTTGCGTCAGGGGGCGAAACCGGGGTCTTTAGTTTCTATAAATTCTTCTCAGCGGAGGCCGAGGACTCCGTATCGAGCCGATGTGAGACGGCCGCTACCACGCATTGCCTCGCTGTGGGTTGGCAACCATGGATTTCAAGGACTTGGTCCCCTGACGGGAATTTCACCTTCTGGTGTAACGAGGAAGCAACAGCCCCTAAGATATGGAGCCAGGGCCTACCAATGATGGCTGTATAGGGAGAGTTAGTGTCCACCACGATGAAATTCACCTCCACTATCTCCGGGCCAGTCTGGATGGGCAGCCTAATCATGCCCATTGGAATGACAAGCTTCCCGTCGAAGCTCATCAGAGGGGAGTTGTAGGGCATCAAGTCCTCTAGTTTTAACCCCAGCCTCTTGTATAGGTCAGGGTACATAACCTTAGCCGCACTGCCGCCATCCACCATCACTCTTTTAACATCGTAGTCCCCGATTCTGAGGGTGATTAGCAGCGCATCGTCGGGGGGTTGGATGGTCTCGATCTTGTCTTCCTCCGAAAAACTCAAAACGAGACGAAAGCTCATTCTGGCCCTTTTCGGCACTGGTTGGAACTCCTCGGCAGGCAGTTGAGCCACTGATAATACTCGTGCAGGGCGCATGCCTGTTCTCCCTAGTGCGGCCACGATTATGTTGATTGTTCCTGCGGGTGGCCTCAGGGCAGCATCCCTCCTGGCTTCTTGATGACCACTGGAATGATGCAGAAGGTGCTTCAGCTTTCCTTCCCAGACTAGCTGGTCCAGGTGGTTCCAGTGGTTCTTACAATTCTCCGAAGTGTGGCCATGGTCTTGGTGGTATTGGCAATAAAGGTTCTGATCGCGCCTCGAGGGTTCTCCCGCCATCTTATTCGGCCACCTAAAATATGGCTCGTTCTTGATTTTCTCCAACACCCGATGTATTGGTTCTCAGAATACGGCATTGACAGCCTGCGCATTGGTTGTTCTGGGTTGCCCTACGAAGTCCCTCCTCGGGCGATTGTTGTTATACCGATCCGACCTGAAATCCCTCATCTCCTGAAGGATAACCTTCTCTTTTCCTTTTCCCTTCAACTAGTCTTCCTCCACTCACTTATACTTGTCGATCCGATCCATCAGTTAGTGCATACTGGTGGCAGGTTTGCTAGTCAGAGACTTCCTCATACCGTTATCGGCTGGGAGACTATTTTTGAAAGTGATAATGGCGACATCGTCGAAATTATCTTCCATCTCATTGTACGTCTCCCAATATCTGTCCGAGTAGGCCTTTAAGGTTTCTCCGTCATGCATGGATAGCGACAGCAAAGCGCTCAAAGGTCGAGGGGCTCTGCGGTTCGTAACGAAGCAGGAGCCAAAAGCTTAGGTCAGTTGCCTATACGAATCTATGGAGTTCTTCTTTAGACCATTAAACCACCTCATCGCCACCGGTCCCCAGCTGGACAGGAAAACCTACACATCAGCGGCTCGTTGCTGGAATGGACAGCCATCCTTTGGTTGAACTGGCTCACATGCTCCACGGGGTCTGTTTTACCGTTGTAAAGGGCGAAGGTTGGCTGCTGGAACCGCCAAGGACGTATGGCCCCTTCTATGTGATGCGTAAAAGGCGACTTGGAGAGTTGATCCAACGCCCTGCTCATGGCATCGTTTCCCAAGCCCCAGGAGATGGGCTTCTGTGCCTACGCCTCCGGTAGTGCTCTTCTTCATGGGAGAAGGTCTCACTTGGGGGAGTCCTTGATCCTCGTCTATAGTCATCATCACTTTCATCGTCGGAGGGCGTGTCAAGCCTAGAACAAGATTGCCTTTGCTGTGCATGGTGCAGCTTTCTCTTCAGATCGTTTATTTCCCGCTGCATAGACCGCTTATCGTTCTGTCTCTGAGACATATGGCTCCTGACTTCTTCTGGTTCCAGGGCCCGGTTGTTATTTTGTCTCTGAAGCACATGGCTGCCAGCGCGAGAGTGGCTCTTACTGGTTTGAGTGGTGTTTACGCTTCCCTCTCGAAATCTTCCATTCTCTTCATTTCGATCACGTTCAGGGTTAGGGAAGTTACCCTGTTGTTGGGATTTGGCTGGTTCATGCTGATGGGAGCCTGCTTGATGAGGGCCTGATCCTACCATGCCTGATTGTTGTCCTTACTAACACACAAGCTCTTCCCACAGACGACGCCAATTGTAGGGGGTGGGTTTGAGCACTTCTTCTACTGGACAAAAGGTCTCAAGCCCAACTAGCCCAATACAATAAATTTTTAGAGAATGGGTTTAAATACTAGGTCTTAGTCTGAACTACAACCACCAGACACGGTTAGGTGCGAGCTGAGCAATAAGGAGATGGGTTGAAGTATGAAACTTTGTCCTCAGGCATTTCGTCTGAGGAGCTTTTGTATTCTTCTTCTTCTTCTTTCAATACTAGGTTACAGTGGTTTTCAAGATCATGCAGACTAACACAGTTTTCTCCTTTTTCTCTCCTCCAGCTCTTTTTCCGCAATCCCTCATTCCTGGAGGATTTCTCACATTATATATCTCTTTCCAGTCGATCTTGACCCTCCATCTGTTGATCGTGCAGGTCATTACTCGAGTTCTCGTCCCATTAGCCACCTTCCCAAACCCTCTGTGAGTTGCGGCAACCAAGGTCGCACTGTTCAGGGGTCCTATCCTTATTAATGCGGCCAGAATGTTAGTTGGGTGCGTTCAATGTGGAGGTGACAGCTTCTCCTTGAATTGCTCCTACACCATACTCCCGTGTGTGTCCTATTGTACTTGTCCTTTTTTCTGGAGGCGCTCTGGGAAGCTGCCTTTGATGGCGTGCCGTTCTTTCCTTCTGGGGTCTGGAGTGCCAAGGACAGGATCATCCTCGGCAACATCTCTAGGCCATTTGGGCTTTCTTTGTACGTCCTCAGACATTTTTCCCTCCTCAGCACGGTCCTTGGGCCCAGTACAGAGTGGGCCGGGATTGTCAAGCTCTTTGGCCCCACACTTATGTATATATATATATATATATATATATATCCTGATGCACGATTACTTCTTTTTTAATTCAATATTTTTTTGATAAGAATGTTATGATATTTATACCAAAAAAAAATTATATATATAAAAATGCTCGAGTCGGTTCGGTCTTTGTCGGTGTGCGCATCTCCGCGCTGATGGCCACACCGATCTGACGTCGTTAACGAAGAGCTACCACCAACCACCGTGCTGGAAATCCGGCCGCGAACCCGACCAGTGTTGGAAAACTCGCCCCTGAAGAATTAAAGTTCAACTAGAAATATTGGACAATTTTTTATTAAAAGAAAAATAGCATCACCAAAATTTCAAACATTCTTTAGAACCAAAATAGCATCACCAGACTATTTTGGAAGGCCTTAACATATAAACTTTAAAATTTGGGCTAAACTTCTTAGGTGTGATTGGTAACAATTCAAGCAACCAAAAATGCAAATATTTTCCACAAGAAACCAAAGGAGCCACAGTTTATATCTTTAAAATGAATTACAAGAAACAAAATATACTATCCACTAGCAAAATACCCATCTGTACAGTCAATTCAAATTTAGAAAAGGAACGAATACCTAAAAAAAATTAGGAAAAAAAAAAGAGCAATTTTATAATGATTTTTTAAATGTCAATTTTCTATCCATTCAATTAAATAAATAGTTGAGATTAAAACTATTGCACACCATGGGATCTCAATCCCCTCAGAAAAACAAAAACTGGATACAAAACGCCCTAGTTCGCTTTGATAGCTACCTGACTGTGTGTTTCAGTTAGATTTTTCTGGTCACGTGAATCATCTCTGGCATCCATGCCATCATACTTTTTCAGTATTCCCGGATTCAGATCTATTCGGCTGTAGAAGATTTGATGAATTGATGTATCTGCCTCCATTCTTTGATTGATTGAAATGTATTGTCTCATTAATTGAAACGAATGAATGAAACACAATTTATGGCACTACAACTACTAAAAAAAAAAAGTTTGACTGACGTGCGTGATAGATATCTCTCTGGGCTCTGGGCCAATTTTGAACGTCGACCGCCAGATCTTTTGCGTGGAGAAAATGGTTTTATCACCGATTACGGATAAAAAAGCTGCTCACATGCTCATAAAGGAAAAAGCTTCTCACATAATTGATAAATGTACTACTTGGGTTTTATCTGATCCTTAGGTTTTATCACATAAATGATAAATGTGACCCAAGGCGTATCCTAGTCCTATAGAGGCAGAATCCTATACTAACATATAGATAGTGACATGACCCTTTGATGGGAGCCAGTAAATTTCCCAATCTCAAGTTATAGTAGCTTTTCATTTCTTTTCCTTTTACCATAAAATAATACATTGCCACGAAAATAAAAAGAAAATAAATATTTCTCTAACAAAACAGTATTATTAATTTTTTTTCCCTACTACAACACGTGGCAAATACCAATCCGCTTATTTTAGTAAATAAATAGATAATATAATTTGAGAAATAAAATCCAAGGATTAGGACTTTAACGAGACTGTAGTGGCCCAATCTTTTCTAAAAGTGAAAAATTCTTAGATCTAGAACAACCATCCTTGAAAAAACAGTGTTGGGAATAACCCATATAGATACCTCTCTCTCTCTCTCTCTCTCTCTCTCTCTATATATATATATATATATATATATATGCTATATTGCTAGCATGATAGGCCTTTTTGTTCCAAAGCCGATTTTCCTAGGCTTTTCTTCATGCAGTACTTTTGGGTCCAAAACCCAACATGACCCTTCTCTGACTCCCTAACCCTACCCAAGTGACTTAGCAAGTGAACAAGTTCCCACGCGCTTGATATTCCAACACCCAATGGGATCCACAGGGAAAACGACAGGCGCGTGTGGTGTTGGGAAGCAAAAAAAAAAAAAAGTACAGGGGTTTTATTGAGGGGAAAGGTGGAGTTAGGTCTCCCTTTTGCAAGGCTCGAGGCAAAACTTCGGCACATGCGTCACCTAGAGAGAGCTGGTGAGAACTACATCCCTGCTGTAATACAATACCATTCACCATGTTACCAATATTCATTCTCACCACCACCGCTTGTGCTACATGCCCCTCCTTGTTCACACTTTTTTTTTTGGGATAAATTCTAAAGCCATATTTTTTGTTTTGTAGTGGATTAAAAAAATGGTATAATTGAAATGAATTCAAAATTTTCAATAAATTTGTGTAGAGAAACGTTTTGTCTATAGTATTTAAAAAAAAAAAAAAAAATTAAGGCTCTGTTTGGTAGATTATCGAAACAACATTTTTTCAGTTTTTAAACAACATTAAACATTTTTTTCACTCACACGTATTTCAAAAAACTACAAATAACATTACTTAAACTACTCTACCAAACGGGCCCTAAGAGTCCATTTGTTAATGTTGTTTTAGTAATGTTGTTTTAGTAACATTTTTTGTATTTTTTGGAAATATGTGTGAATGAACATTTGTGTAGAAATATGTGTAATTTTTTTAAAAAAACTAAAAATTATTGCTCTCATCTCTCTCATCAAGCTCTCATCTCCCAACCCACGCTGTCGCCGTCCCAGCCCACGCCATTGCCGTCCCAGCCCACGCCGTCCCAGCCGATCTACTTCAGGTCAGTGCTCTCTCTTCTTTTGTAGTGAATTTTTTCATCTAGGTGTTTGTTGTTTTGGCTTAATTTTTCTGGGTTTAGTGTTATTTTGTAGTGAAAAATGATGTTGTCGCTATTTTGTTTTGGGCAAATGGTGTTATTTTTTTGCTGTTTTTGCTGGGTATAACATCTGAATGGAGGAATGTATTGAGAATTTTCTGTTTGCAGGAATTTGTTGTGTCGGCAGTGGCAGCGGCAGCGGCGGCGGTGGCGGTGGCGGTGACGGTAACGGTGGCGGTTGAAGTGGTTGTGATTGTTGTTTATTGTATAGGATATATTATTTTATTGTGATGTTTATATTATTTTATTATATTAAAAGCTAAAATAGATCCACTGCTGCAGTATATATGTAGGTAAAATAAATAAAGTAACTTTTGATAGAACTAAAAAACTAAATTTTTAACTCCACTGTTGTAAATGCTCTAAGTGACATATTGTTATTTATGAAAAAATAATAATTTTACTAACGAGGGTGTATACACTTTCCATGAAGTTCCGGTTAATAACATCATCTTTCGGAATATTTTTTTGAGAGAAACTGCCATCTTTCGGATTAGAGTCTACTTCCTTCTGCCAAAGTTAATTATTAATTATTAATGAGTTTGTACTTGCATTAGTCAGTTTTGTCGGTACACAATTAATGAACTTCCTACTTTCATCCACTCTAAAGAAGCAAATTTTTTCTCTCGTTTCTTTTCTCTTCACTTCCCCAGCTACAACGAACCGAAGGTTTGTTAGCCTTGGCCTTCCAGTTCAGTCATGTCACATTACTTCTTTTCTTGTACGTCAGTGTCAGATATGGACTGGGACACTACTACTTATGTACAAATGAAAAGCTTTTAGAAGTGAAGTATAAGCATATATTAATGTGTAGGAGCGCTGCTTTTCTTTTTGAAAATTTTTGGTTTAAGCAAATACACATTGAATAAGTACAAAAAAAGAAAGTAATAATCAAATAACCAAGTTTTAGTCATAGTTTATTATATGTTATATGTTTATCAATATTTACAATATTATATAAAAAAATGATTATTACAATAATTTTATCAATTTTTAAGTCCATCTATAATTGACAATAATTTTATAAAGAAAATTTGTTAACAAGTTATTACTTGTGCAAAAAGTGATATCTTTTTTTTTCTTCTAATTTTTTTTATATAGAATAAAAGGCAAAAATTGATGTCAATTGTGTGGTGAGATTGTTGTAAAAATATAGTCTTTAATTTAAATTATTTAATGACAATAACAAAAAGAAAGATCAAACAGTATCACATATATGACTAGAAGGAAAATAGAGTAGCTTTGCTTTTGTTTTTGCTTTTAAAGTTTAACTTTAATATCTACCCCACCACTTGAGCACACCATAATCTCAAATCTATATAATGAAGGGCCCGTTTTCAAGGTTTTGAAACCCGAACCAAACCGTACGGTCAAACCGGAAAAATTGTGAACCTCTCACAATCACAGTTCTTTAAAGCTTAAAAACCGGCCTATGCCAAAAAAACAAGGAACCATTTGAACTGCGGTTCAACCGCACAGTTCTGGGAACCGTGATCAAACCACTTCTCACAGTTCCCTTTGAATCTGAACCTAAAAAAAAATTCACACACACAAAAAAACAAAAGAAAAAGAAACACAACTGCAGGGATGAGAAAACGTCTGATCTTTGTTTCAGTCTCTTTGCTTCACTCTCAAAAAACATCTCACATAATCCAAACACAAAACACAAAACAAAATCCAATTCTTACAATAAAGTTGAATCAGAACAAGAAAATATGGGGAAAAAAAAAAAAAGGAAGAAGAAGAAGAACAAGCCAATCTGACCCAGTCTAGTGGTGGGGAGGAGGATGAATGGCGGTGGGGCGGCGGACGAGGTAGTGCTTCATGGTAAACGCCGATCTCCACCGACTTTGTCCTTTCGGCGACCTCGATCTCCACCAGCCTTCGATCTGTGCACCGATCTCCACCGACCTTCGATCTGTGCACCACAATCTCCACCAACGCTTCAGATTCCCCTCTCTCTCTCTTCTCTTTTCTCTAATGTTGTGAATTTGTGAATAATTGGGTCCGTATTGAAATGAAAACTGTGAAGTAAATGTGAGGTTGAGAGTTGAGTAATAAATTGGGTCTGTATGAAAATGTGTGGTGGTCTTTATCCCTTAGTTTTATTTTTATTTTTTATGTAATTGTGTGGTTTTTTTTTTTTTTTTTATTCAAACATGTGGTATTTAATATTAAGAAATGGCAATTAAGAAATACTACCATAATATTTTCACAATAAATTTTAAGTAATAGATTTTTTTTTTTTTTTGAGGGGAAAGTAATAGATTGTTATTAGCTAATATTGGTGAGTAAAAAAATAATTTTAGTAGTGGATTCAAATTAAAACTAGTAACAACTTTCCACATAAGATTTTGATGTGAATGTGAGCTAGACAGCTGGTCACGTGAGCATTGGAAAGTGAAACTTGGAAAGACAATCTGATGCTTTTAATTTTCTTTTTATAAAAAAAATGGTTATTATTATTGGATAGATATTTCATATTTGGGCTATAGATGGATATAATAGACATAGTTAAAATATGGATTTATAGTTTTAATTTGACTATTTTAGTTAATTTTTATATTTTTTTACTAATTTAATATTTTTATATATATTTAAAATAATTATTAAATTAATTATGACGTCATCACAGGTCAACCCCGGTTCGACCTCGGTTTGACCTTAAAAACCTTGAACCTCTCCCTTTTACGGTTCAATAAACGGTCCGGGTCTGAAAATCTTGCCCGTTTTTATACTTGTTTAAACACATGTTTTCAGTTTTTAAACAACATTACACGTATTTTCATACGCTTTTTCACCCACACGTATTTCTAAAAAAACTAAGAACTGTTGTTTAAATATAAGTACAAAACGGGCCCAAAATTTCTTGGACAGTGAAACATTACGAAGGACAGTGAAAAATCTCCATTGTTACACAAAAATAATATTAAAAAGTTGAAAAATGTGATTCTTTTAAATGCCACTAATACGATCCGCAAAATCACGTTTCAAATTAGAATATCAAAATGTCACATAATATCATTTTATTTGGTCCAAGAGAAATGACAAGTCGCAAAAATAAAAGCACTGTCAAACACCACATAATGTCATCCTACAAATTGCACATATATTAACGACAAAAAATGTACAGTACTTTAGGAGATATTTCAAAAACGAATTCAGGTCTGGAATGCAATTGCATCGTGCAATTTACTTTTCTACTTTTACTTTTTTTTCTTTTTTTTTTATATTGAATGGTTGAGATTTAAAGTTACAAAAACTTGAAATCTCAAACATCCATAATTAGATATTGCTTCATAATCTAATTATGGATGGAAACACGCTAAGATAGAGGGTAGGCCTCTTCCCCAAAAACTATCTCTCGAGATTGGATTCCAAGTCACTGTTTGATTCATTTGACCAAGTGGAAGCAGCAATCCCTTGCCTCCTACTGGAGAGAAGCTGTAAGTAGGGCACGCAGGAGTAGCAAACTAGTCTCATCTTCTCTTCCTCTCAACTCAATAGTATGAATGCATAGCAATCCCTTGCCCTTTGGTCCTACTAACCATGAATTTTGACCGAAATACAATCTCGACAACTTTGCCGAAAATTTGCAGATAACATATGTACTGGTTTGCGAAAGAAACGGAAAAATCTTTTGCAAGTAAAAAAACATTGATCAAATTTTATACGAAAAATACCCCCAACTCCTACCAGCCGAGGTTCAACTAAAGTCAAACCGTAATAATGTCATAATTGATTTAATAATTAAATAATATAAAAAAATTAGCTATATAAACTAAAATAATATTTATAGTTGATTAATTTATATATGGATTAAAGATAAAAATAAAATTTTCTTAATTAATTACGGAAAGTTATATAAATATTATCCTACTATTAGTTTAAATATTTCGACAAATCCGAACTTATAACAACATTTCAAAAAATTTAATTCACTAACATAATTGAATCAAATTTTACTTTAAATTTAAATATAAGAAATGATATAGGAATACTCCAAGTCTCCAACTGTAAAGTGTGTAACGGCCAGTACAAAAATGCAATTTAGAAAAGAAAAGAAAAAGTATACTAATGAATATTGACATAACAAGAGCAAATATATTTATGTAATTTAAAGAAGTCCAAAATACATGAGTTTGACCCCACCCACAATGGAGCAATAGGATAAATGTCTACAGGACAATAATAATAATAATAATACATAAATGACCCCACTAAGGGACAATGCACAAATTATATTGCATAACAACATATTAATCTTCCGCTGAACAGACTACTATTTTTATTTTAGAGCCTCTCTCTTTAAATCTTTCTAACAAATAAAAATAATCTCCTCATCAACCAAACCACAAATTCTAGAAACTTCATTCCCTAGGTCTTACTAACCATGAATTTTGACCGGAATACAATTTTGGCCTTTTTGCACAAAAATTTATAGATAACATATATTCTGGTTTGAGAAAGAAACAGAAAAATATTTTGCAAGAAAAAAAATAGTCAAATTTTGTACAAAATACCCTCGACTCCTGCCAACCAAGAATTTTGTCGGAATAAAATGTCGGCGTTTTTGCACAAAAACTTGTGGAAAGCATATTTAGAGATCCAGGATACAAATTCAAAAATCTTTTTCAAAAAAAAAAAATCGGTTAAATTTTGTTCAAGAAAACCCCCAGGTCTTGCTGGGCAAGAATTTTGATAGGAATACAATGTCAGCATTTTTGTACAAATACGAGTAGATAGCATATTTAGATGAAGAAGTAATTAATTGTTTTGACAACTTTTTCAATTTTCTATAAAAAAATTTCAAAATAAATAGTTAACATAAGCCCTTAACCGCACACTTTTTTTAGAAACTATCATCTTTTAGTTTAGAGTGAACATCCTTCTACAAAAATTAATTATGAATAAGCTTGCACTTGCATTAGTCAATTTTGTCAATACACAGTTAATGACCTTCTACTTCCCAGCTACAACAAACCGAAGGTGTTAGCTTTGGCCTTCTAGTTCGTTCATGTCGCACATTGCTTCTTTTCGCGTACATAAGTGTCAGATGTGTAGGGACTATAATGAAAGATTTTTAAGAGTGAAATATAAACATGAATTAATAGGTTGTCCGGCAGAGTCAAATCGTTGAAGACTCAAAAGACATTTGGGCAATGACGCAATTAGTGAAAAATGGGAGGATTAAAAATTAGTGAAAAGATGGAAAATTAGGAGCATAGAAAAGTTTTGATTTTTTATCATGTGTGTTTGATTAAAATGGTAAAAAAGTGGTTAAATTGACTATTATGTAATAAGATGAAAAAGTGAAGAACAGGTGAGTTTAATAAATGTGATAATATTTGTGTAATTTATTAACCATATCATCTTTTTTCTTCAGTTTTCCTCTTAAATTAGAAGAACAAAATTATGTGTACTAAGAGGAATTATTTTCCAAACTATTTTCTTTCTCTTGCTTTTTCCCCAGTACCAAACAAAGAAAATTCTATTTCTACCCTACTTTCCTCTCCTTCTTTTTCACCCCAACCAAACCAGACCTAAAATAAAGGTAGGTGTTCGTACCAATAGTCTTAAAAAAAAAAAAAAACCATATCTGCACTGGATTTTGCTAATGTACATTCTTGAAGAAAGAAATTAATAAATAGATTTTGCTGAACGTGTAGCATAGGAGCCCACAATAATTAATTATTTTTATGAAAAGCTACCTTCAACTTTTACATAAAGCTGCTGTTCTTTTCTATTTTATAGACCTTAACAATGTAGTTGCAGAAGTAGGTGCAATAATAAAAAGTTTATACATAAGGCATAAAAGACTTCATGGCATAAAAGACTTCATGCCATGGTCTACAGTACACCAACCGAATACAAGATTTTTATCAAGGGCTACATAAATAGATAATCATACATCCAGGACCATGCGAGAGCAATGTCTAAAATACATGAGTTTGAGCTGGGACAATAGGATACACATGTCTAGACTCTAGACCGTGACGGGACGATAATACTAGCTAAGGGGCAACGCACAGATTATATACCAGAACAACATATTCATATACTTCAAAGTTCAAAGTTCAGATTATATTGCCGAACAATATATTCGTACTTCAAAGTTTTGTTGGGAAGTAAATTAAAACAAGTCCGGAATTCACTTTCTCTAAAAAGTGCAAAACAAAAATCAATATATCTCTCAGAGATTGCCAGTTCGTCAATTTTGTAGACCTCGTCCATACAAGCATTCAATTCTTCCTCTTCAACCTCTTCGGGAGATTTTCTCCTCTTTCTAGAAGAGGATCTGCCTGATGACATATTCAAACGACCCCTTGAATGCAGCTCTTCGGGCACTAGCGACGGTGGTGTACGGTTAAAAACCGTACAAACCATGTTCGGCGAAATCATTTTTTTCCTTCGAAAAATTTCCAAGTCCGGAACAATCTGCACAAATATAACCTAAATTATAATTTTGAATAGAAATGGAACAGCATCTTCCGCCGAACAGATTACCATTCTTATATTAGAGCCTCTCTCTCTCTCTCTCTTTAAATCAGTGACAAAGAAAAATAATCACCTCGTCAACCAAACCACAAAACAAGGAAGCCCAGACAACAAGAACAGCAAGGAACGGACCATCCATACAAGACAGAATGCAGAGTTTTGCGTCTTCCCTATTTCACTTATTTTATTCTTTTCTATTGTGTGATTTGGATTCATACGTGAGTTTTGTATTTATTTTCAACTAGACATGAACATGAATACAAAGCAGAAGACATTAAAAAAAAAAAGCAACAATCATATTGTGAAAGCTCAAAGATACAAGAGGTAATTATTTCTCTATGTTGAAAATATGAGATACAACCAGAATATATATGCTACAATGCATATACAAGGAATATACATATATTAAGGAATGTATTAGCACAAGAAAGGCAGTGACAGATTAGTGGAGTTTGTCTGCACGTGGGTCACGCTCCTTTGATTGATTTCCTCTGTTTTAGCTTTCCATAACAGAGGTGCTTGTTGACTTAGTTTCTGCAGTAGCTGTTGGGATTATAATAGGAAATGAGCTAGCTGTCTTGCCCACAAGATCAGCACTGTCATGAATGGAAATACTTTCCTTAACATCCCCCCGCAAGCTGATGGGACAAGGCGTAACCAGAAGCTTGGACCGTAACAATGAGAAGCGTGGAGTAGATAGACCCTTTGTAAAAATATCAGCAACTTGATCACCAGTCGAAATAAAGCGAAGCACCATATCTTTATTAACAACTTTTTCACGAATGAAGTGGTAATCAACCTCGATATGTTTGGTTCTAGCATGAAAAACCGGGTTTGAAGCAAGGGCCAACGCACCAATATTGTCACACCACAAAGTGGGAGGTGAGACCAAAGGGACATGGAGATCCTTGAGGAGCATTCGTATCCAATATAAGTCAGCAGTGGTAATAGCCATGGCCCGATATTCAGCTTCTGTACTTGAACGAGCCACAACGGGTTGCTTCTTGGCACTCCAGGAAACAAGACAAGGGCCAAGAAAGATGCCAAATCCAGTGGTTGATCGTCGGTCATCAGGATTGCCAGCCCAATCAGAGTCACAAAAGGCATGAAGCTTAAGTGAGCTTTTGGGGAAAGACAAGCCATGATCTATGGTCCCTTTTAAGTAGCGTAACACCCGTTTAGCAGCAGTCCAGTGAGCAGTTGTAGGTGAGTGCATAAATTGACATAACTGATTTACTGAGAATGCAATGTCAGGATGGGTAAGAGTGCAATACTGGAGAGCACCAACAATTTGCCTGTACTCAGTGCCATTGTGTAAAGGTGCACCATCAAAACGCGAGAGTTTAGAACCAGAGGCAGTGGGGGTGGAGGATGGTTTAGCACCAACCATGCGAGCACGATGGAGGAGCTCTGAAATGTACTTGGATTGTGACAAGTGGAGACCATGGGAATCTCGGACTGCATGAACACCTAAAAAATAAGATAGCTCACCCAAGTCTTTCAATGGAAAGTCAGATTGAAGATGCTTAATCAAGTGCAACATATGTGATGTATGAGTGCCAGTGACCAATATATCATCAACATAAATAAGGACATAAATGTGAATAGTAGAATGATGAAAGGTAAATAATGAGGCATCAACCAATGATTCAAGGAACCCCAAATGGATAAGAGATTGTCGAAGACGAGTGAACCATGCACGAGGGGCTTGCTTAAGCCCATATAAAGCCTTGTGCAACCGACAGACATGATGAGGAAGCTTAGGATCAACAAATCCCCTTGGCTATTCCATATATACTTCTTCAAGAAGAGAGCCATGCAAAAAAGCATTTGAGACATCCAATTGGCGAATGGACCAATTAAAATGCACAGCTAGTGCAAGGATAACACGAATTGTGGTGGGTTTGATAACAGGGCTAAATGTCTCAGTGTAATCAACTCCATCCTCTTAATCAAACCCTTTAGCAACAAGTCTTGCCTTATAACGATCAATTGAACCATCAGCCTTTTGTTTAAGACGGAAAACCCATTTATTCCGAATAATTTTTCTGTTGGGTGGTCGAGGACAAAGGGACCAGGTTCCATTAGCTAACAAGGCACCAAATTCTACCTCCATGGCTGCTCGCCATTCAGGGAGTTTGAAAGCTTGGTTAAAGGTGGTGGGTTCGGTAGGAAGTGAGTTGGCATGAAAGGCCTTAAGAGGGTGGCATGTGGAGTAATAGAGCTTATGGTCAGGGAAGTTTTTAGGGCGAGAAGCATCAGTCATGGAACGAGTTACCATTCGGGTGGAGGGAAAAGGTGGTTGAGAAGTCTCAGGCGGGTTAGGTTGGGAAGGGTTGTCAGATGTGGAAAGTAAGGAATTTGGAGAAGGTGATTGAGGTGGAGACAATTGTTGGTGAGGAGAGGGAGATGAAGAAGATAGTAATGGGGAGTAGGTTAAGGTGTCCATAGGACATGAGGAGGAATAAGGGTCTAAGGGAAAAAGAGAAATACCTGGATGTGGAGGCATAGGTAGAGGAAGTGATTCATCAAGGCGAGAGTTCTCTGCATGAGGACGAAGAGATGGCGCATTCTTGGCAGGAAAATCTTGTTCATTAAACACCACATCGCGAGAGATATAGACTCTATTTGTTAAGGGGTCTAGACATAGATAGCCATGGTGATTTGAACTATAACCCAAAAAAATACATTTTTTGCTCCTAAAGGTGAGTTTGTGAGGATTGTATGGTCTCATCAAAGGGAAGCATGCACATCCAAAGGTGTGCAAGAAGTTGTAGTCAGGGGCATGGTTAAACAATTTAAAATAGGGTGTTTGATTAGACAAAGTGGGAGTGGGTAGGCGATTGATAAGATATATAGCAGTGAGAAAGGCATCAACCCAATATTTTGTTTGGAGTCCCGAATGTGCAAGTAAGGCCAAACCTGTGTCCATTACATGTCTATGTTTTCTTTCGGCAACACCGTTTTGTTGAGAGGTGTGTGGGCAGGAAATCCGATGTAAAATGCCACTTTGAGCCAAAAAAATTGTAAAGTGAGTGGAGGAATACTCTCCACCACCATCAGATTGTAGGCTCTTAATTTTTGTAGAAAATAAGTTTTCCACCATACATTTAAACTTAATGAAGCAAGTGTAAACATCAGATTTGGATTTTAAAGGAAACAACCAAGAAAATCTTGAATAATCATCAATGAAAATTACATAATAGCGACAACCACTAAGAGAGACAACTGGTGACTGCCATACATCTGAATGCACTAATTGAAAGGGAAGACTAGACACTCTATCTGAATTGAAAAAAGGTAGACGTTTGCATTTGGCTAGTTGACATGAGTCACAAAAAGATTGTTTATTATTTGAGTCACTTATTGGAAGCTTATTTTTATGAATGACTTGATGAACTGTAGACATGGTGGGATGGCCTAACCGTTGGTGCCATACCAAGGTAGAGGTTTGAACTCCAAGGAAGGCAGTGAGACCACGGAATTTATGGAAAGAGAGGCGGTGCAAGGGAATGGGATAGAGTCCATCTCTACTGTGCCCGTGCAAGAGAACTCGACCTGTCCGAATTTCCTTCACCAAAAAATAAGTTGCTGTTAGTATAAAGAAGCAATCATTTTCTGCACAAAACTTTTGTATAGATAGCAAGTTAACAGGTACATCAGGACAATGAAGTACAGTTTTTAATTGAAAGGTAGAATTTTGAGCAGTGAGAGTGGTAGAACCAGTATTAGCTATTGGAAGACCAGAACCATTGCCCACAGCCACGTCGGCACTGCCTTGATATGGTTCTCGTGATAGATTGAGGTTCTCCAAATCAGCAGTGATGTGTTGATTGGCTCCACTATCTGCATACCACGGCTGTTCTTCTTCTTCTGCAAATAGAGAGTTGCTTTGAGCAACCATAGCAGCCAATTGGGTTGGAGGATGGCGACCTTGGTAAGAGTAGTCCATTCGATGATAACAGTCAAGTGCTTGGTGATTTGATTTACCACATATTTGGCAAGGTGACCGAGAGGAGTTGAAGGGTGAGGATGAAGGTTGATTTGGCCTCTACTTTGGAAGATTGGTGTGGTGCGATTTCTGAAGGTTGATTCACCCTTTAGATCTTATACTAATATTTGGCCGTAAATTGTGGGGAGGGGCTTGTAGTCACTGCTGAACAGTTAGTGTGAACCTTGAACCAAAAAAAAAAAAACCAACCTAAATGCACATTTTGCATCTTTTCCATTTTTGTCTCTACATTTTCATTTCACCATTTTTAATCCTTAAATCAATTAATACGTTCTATTTTTGTCCTTACTATCACTCACTTAACAGAAATTACTGATGTGACAAACGGAGTGCACTGTTGGTACAATTTCATTTATCTTTTTTGTTTTGGGTATGGCCGAGATTGTTTTTTTTTTTTTTTTTTTTTGGTTTGGTTTGTTGATTAGGTTTGGTTGCAAGAAGCTGATGAATGTGTGTAAATTTGGATTGCTTTTAAAATGGGTGTAAATTCAGATGAATGTGTGTATTGTTGAAGTGTTTGTGTTTTGAATTTTGAATTGTAAATATGTAGGCTTTGATGTGTGTGGATATGTGTGTTTGGGTTTACATGTTCTATGTGTTTCCTTGCTGGAGGTTTCAGGTTTGTGTGTGTTCTTGTGTTATGGAGGTTATTGTATTTGTGATCTTGTATTCCAGTTGTGTTTTGAGTTTGTATTCTTAAGATTAAAATTTATGGGTTGTGTTCATGTTTAAACGTAATTAGATCTGAATTCATGTTGGGGTCATCTCCGGCGGGATCGGTCCAGCGAGAGCATTGTTGGAGAGATCTAGGGAAACGAGATAAGACAACCAATTACAGATTTAAGATGGAAAATTTATGTTTTTATCGGTAAATTTATTTTTTCTGGATTTGTGTTCATGTGATTCAATATTTTGGTTTAGTGTTCTTTCTTGTTCATGTTTAAGATGAGACCAGATCTAAATTCATGTGTATTTTAGGTTCTAATTTTGTTTTTTTCATTTTTTATTTTGTTAAAATAGATAAATTAATTTTCAAAATCAAAAGTTGATGTCGATGCTTATGTGTCTTTTTTAATCATTATTTTATGCTGACGTGGCATTTTAAAATATTATTTTTATTGGCCACATCAGCATTTAACGTGCCAACAATACACTCTGTTTGCCACATCAGCAATTTCTATTAAGTGAGTGACGGTAAGGACCAAAATAGAATGCGTTAATTGATTTAAGGACTAAAAATGGAAAAGATGCAAAATATATGGACTAAAAGTGCGTTTACACAAAAAAAAAAAAAAAAAAAAAAAAAAAAAAAAAAAAAAAAAACATGTGAACCTTGAATAAGGAAAAGATAGGGGTGTTTGGTAGGTAAGTTCAAACACACTTTTGAGCATTTTAAACAACATTACACATATTTTCACACACTTTTTCACCCACATATATATCAAAAATACTCAAACAATATTACTCAAACTCATCTACCAAACACCCCCATAATTTTTCTTTTTTAAAGTACTATTGTAAGGACCAGCTTTGAAATCCTAGCCCAAAGTATGAATGGACTTATGCCCAAAAAGCCCAAAACAATGAATTTGTAGAGAATAGGTTAGAAAAACTGGGTTTTAGTTAACCAAACAACAAGTTAGGTAGGCTTGATGACAAAGGAGTGAAAAAATACAAGTTTAAACTACAGAAAGAATGTCCTCGATAATATCCGAGGAGACTGATTCTTATATAATGTTTTTAAATATGGTTACAGGTCTGGTTTTAAATTGCAACAATGTTTTTTTCTTGATTTTTCTGATCCCTTTGTCTTAAATATGTCAGCAGCTTTCTCCTTAAATATTTTCAGATTTCTCCCTCTCCTATGCCTCTACCGTGCCTATCTATACCAATTGAACCTCCTAGAACATTCCCCTGAACAATGGATCACTCCTCATGACCTCGGCCTCTATTAGCCGAGGAGGCATTCATCCTCGGACAATCCTCCTAGGCCATTATGACAAAAACCAACTTCTTCATTTACTAACACGGTCTTTTCTGTCAAAGATTTTTCCTCCTCGGACGACTCTTAGTCCTTGGCTTGGGCCACAGGCCCAATATACAAATAGATAGTGGACCCCTGGGCCCAATGTCCCTACAGTAACCCCTTGAGATTCTTCTTTCTGGCTCATCGGGAAGAAATGAGGATTTTGATGTTACCTTAGCCAGTCCATGCCTATCACACATCACCTTCGCTTGTGCAAATGCCTTTTTAACTGCCCAAGACGCACCCCTGATGCTTTTGCTTACGAGACTCGCTCCTCATTAAATTTTTACAGCTCCATGTCCCCCACGTTCTACGGCGCGATGTAAATCCAACAGTTGAGAACTCTGCTGGGGCTTGGGCAGGAATTTTCCCGCTTTATAGCTTTCTCTTTGATATAAATATCGCTCAAATCAAACATTCTTTTTACTTTTAGCATTCACTTAGCTTTAACACACATACACTGAATCTATCAACCTTCCCGTTTCACTCATGCTCCTACAAATACCAAAAGCCCGTCCAAGGACATTCTTCTTTCTCCTGTAAGTGTTCATAAATCTTTTTCACTTTATTTTTCACACATCTTTCTTTTCACGGTGTCCTTTCCTCCTCGGCTCTTCTTCCCTTTCATCATCTTCTTAGTGTGTCCAATTCTTCCTTAGGAATGGGTAAATTCAAAAGTTTGGTAAACTCGAAGGAGGGACTAGCGAGCTTTAGAACTCTGTATAAGATCCCTCCGGGTGTAGGTATTAGGTATTTTAAAGAGGGAGAGTGGCAAGAAAAAAGGCAGAAGGGAAAAGTGGTAATCCCAATGATTGCCTTCATAAAGGGTGGAATAACGATTCCCATGGGCACCGTGACCAGGGATTATCTTAGGGCTCACAGGTTAGCTCCCACCCAGTACGCCCCAAATGTGTTTCGGATCTTAGGGTGTGTAGACGCCCTCAATGAAAAGATGGGTTTAAGGCTTACCCATGATGATATTAATTGGGTTTATAACCTCCACCATTTGAAGGGGTAAGGGTACTACCTAAAGTCTAGGTATCTTGAAGTTAGACTCATTCAATGCCTTCCTGACTCCAACAAATGCCTAAATAAGGACTTTCTGATCGTGTCAGGGGAATGGCACGACGGTCTCCCCTGCCTGACAAGAGAAGGGCAGCTAGGTGGGGTTTTAGGTCTAGGGTGTTCATTTATAAGTTCTTTCTTTTCTTTTGGTTTGCTCCACTTTCACATTTGATAAAAAAAAATTGTGTTCTTGATGATTTCATAGATAGACACACTGCTGATCCAAACCTCAGCCTGGTCAACAAGGAGAGTTTGGATAATATACTTCAAGTCGAGATCTTCATACACAATGACAGCCAATTGCGAGTTGCTCACCTAATCTTAGGGTGCAAGCCGATCTTGTCAGCCTTTCAGGCACCAAAGTGCGTGATGAGAGCCAAAGACCCCTATCTACAGCGCATAAGTGTAGCTGTCCCCGGTTTTCTCCTCCCTGAAGGTGCTCCTGTTCCAAAAGGCACCCTCTCCACTCAACCCATCCGAGAAAGCGATCTTGTCACTCAATCAATCCCGAAGGGCATTCCTAAAGTAGTTTTTCCATCCCAGCACACAACTGGTACATTTGTTTCGTCTCAACCTACCAACAAAGAAGAAGGCGAGGGCGAAGAAGAAAAGGAAAAAGAGATTGTGGACATCTCAAAGTCAAACTCAAAGGATCCCTACGAGGTCAAAAAATTAATAAAAAATACTATTAATATTTGCTGTAAAAATATTATAAACATGTTGTCAGCGTATCACTAGATTGCTTTTTACTTTTTGAACGTGTTGTGTACCTACTACTGTATTAATTTTGAGGATAGAGTAGGAAGTAAATGGAGGGGACATAACACATCTGCTGTACAGGTTAGGGCTTAAGATGAATTCCTTATTCTTAATAAAATTTTCCCAAAGTTGCCACTTGTAATGAATATCTCTATATTTGTTTACAACATCTACTAACCTAAAATCCAAGTTAAATTTCTCATCCAATCCCTTCTTAAGATATTTAAACTCCTGTATACCCAAATGCAAAATAATCAGAATTTGCTACTTTAGACAAATTACAAAAATTGTTAAATTATTACACACACACACATACATATAAAACTTGTCGCTAACTCGTGCGATGCACAAGATTGTTTTAAACCAAATGTTAACATGTACAGGTTTAAACATTTCTCTAATTTCAATTATTGAAAACTAAATTGGCTCTAATATAAAATGAAACGGGTAATTATGATGAAACTATCAAAAATTCAATCATTGTAAAAATAGAAATAAAAAATAACTCGGTTAAATTTTGTTCATAAATCTCCATAGGTCCTACTGGCCAAGAATTTTGATCGGAATACAATGACGGTATTTTGGCAATGAAACTTGTAGATAACATATAATCTTTTGCCAAAAAAAAAAAAAAAAAAGGAGAAAGAAGGGTATATGGGAATCCATCAAATCCAATGCTCACTTCTCACTCATCGTATTTGAAAAAAAAATTATATTCTATTTCCTTAGATGTGGTTTTTAGATTTTTATTTAGTCCGGTTAACATAACTAGAGCTTACATCCTCTACAAAAACTAATTAATTAGCTTGTACATTTACAGCGCAATTTTGTCAAAAACTCAATTAATGAGCTCCTACTTTTCCGCAATAGAAGTCTTTCAAAAGTCAAATTTGTCACAAATTGTGGGTCTATACACTTTCCATGAAGCTCTGGTTAATGCCATCATCTTTCGACTTTTTTTTTGGAGAAACTATTATTTTTCGGATTATAGTCTACATCCTTCTTCAAAAGTTAATTGTTAATGAGCTTGTACTTGCATTAGTCAATTTTGTCAATACACAATTAATGAACTTGTACTTTCTTCTACTCTAAAGAAGCTAATTTTGTCTTCACTTCCCTAGCTACAACGAATCGAAGGTGTTAGCTTTGGCCTTCTAGTTCAATCATGACACATTGCTTCTCTTCGTGTACATAAGTGTTAGATGTGTAGGACACTACTACTTATGTACAATGAAAGGCTTTTAAAAGTGAAGTATAAACATATATTAATAGGATGCCCGATGGCGGTGTCAAATTGCTATAAGCCCCTTTCAGCAGAGGCCGATAATTCAGCTTCAGGCTGATGTAGGATGGCGGCCTCCAGGCACTGCCTAGCCGTGGATTGACTCCTAACAATCTCTTCAACCCGACCCCCTGCCGGATATTTCACATTTTGGTGTAGAGTAGAAGAGACGACTCCTAAGGTATGAAGCTAGGGCCTGGCTACAATGGCCGTGTTGGGGGAATAAGCATTCACCACGATGAAGTCCACCTCCACCACTTTTGAACCAGCCTGCACGGGTAGTCTAATCTGACCCCTCGGAATGACAACCTTCCCATCAAAACTCACCAAAGGAGAATCATAGGTTGTTAAGTCTTCGGGTCTCAAATTCAACCTCTTGTACAAGTTGGGGTACATAATTTCAACACCACTGCCTTAGTCCACCATCACCCTTTTCACGTCATACCCCCCAATTCTTAGCGTGATCACCAAAGTATTATCATGGGGTTGTATGGTTCTAAACTTATTTTCATCCAAAAAGCTTAACGTCGGTTGGATACTTACTTTAGCCTCTTTGGCTTAGAATTTGAGTCCTCGGCGGACAGCCGTGCGACTGACATTATTCTAGAGAGACAGGTTTCAGTCCTCCCTAAAGCGGTGAAGATGACATTTATCGTGCCTAAAGGAGGTCTTGAAAAAGCATCTCTCCGAGGTTCCGAACCTGTATGGCTCTCCTGGCCACTAGAACGATGCAAAAGCTGCTTCAACTTCCCATCTCAGACCAGCTAGTCCAAATGGTCCCACAAATTTCTACAGTCTTCAGTAGTATGTCCCTGATTTTGATGATATTGGCAATAAAGGTTCTGATTGCGCCTCATGGAGTTTCCTACCATCTTATTTGGCCATTTGAAGATTGGCTCATTCTTAATCTTCTCCAGAACTTGCTGCACCGGTTTCTGGAACACCTCGTTAACCGCCTAAGTATTGGCGAATCCCGACTTCCCAGTAAAGTCCCTCCGAGGTCGGTTTTTGGTGTATCGGTCCGACCTGAAATCCCTCCTCTCCTGAGGGATAACCTAAGCCTTTCCTTTCCCCTGTTGCTGGTCTTCCTCAACCCTCTTATACTTATCAATCCGGTCCATGAGTTGGCGCACACTGGTGACCAGTTTTCCAATCAGAGATTTCCTTAAACTGTGCTTAGCTGGGAGGCCAACCTTGAAAGTGCTAATGGCCACGTCATCAAAGTCACCATCTATTTCATTGAACATCTCCCAATATTTGTCCGAGTATGTATTCAGGGTCTCCCCTTCTTGCATGAATAATGACAGTAAGGAATCTAAGGGCCTAAGAATCCTGCTACACGTAATAAAACGAGAGCCAAACGCCCGAGTAAGCTTCTTGAAGTAATCTATGGAATCTGTCTTTAGGCCGTCGAACCATCTCATCGCCACAGGTCTCAGGCTGGACTGGAACACCTTGCACACAAGGTTTCATCTTTGGAATGGATAGTCATTCTCTGATTGAAGTGGCTCACATGCTCCACAGGGTCCGTTCGACCATTCTAGATGGTGAACGTTGGCTGATGGAACCACCGAGGAAGTACCACTAATACGATCCACAAAATTGCCTTTCAAATTAGAATATCAAAATGTCACATAATATCATCAAAAGAAATGACAAGTCACAAAAATAAGGAGGTGTTTGGTAGAGGAGTTTGAGTAATGTTGTTGTTGTTGTTGTTGTTGGTTGTTTTTTTTTTTTTTTTTTTTTTTCGCAGAAGAAATATAAAACAAAATTTTATATTTTCATTTAAAGATTGTTATAACACACAACCATGAATTCTAAATAGAACAAAATTGCGTATCTCTCTTAGCAACCCAAGTGTGTTGCCTCCCAAGGTATTCACATCTCTCTCTCTGTTTCTTTTTGAGTTTTTAGAAGACTGCAATATCACTCAGTAGTTCTGATGGCCAACTACTAATATGATATTTTAAAATCTTATTTTTAAGACTTCTAAAACACAAGAGAGAGATTGGACGTGGGATCCTTAGGGATCCTAATCTTCAGCTGTAGGATTCATCAATAACTTTTTGAACGTTATTGACTTATCTTGAAATTCTTTCAAAATTATTCCATAATTTTCTCAACCATATCAAGAAAATATTGAACTTCTACAGATTGCAACTCTTCAAATACATATATATATATATATATATATATATATATACAATATTATATATATGAAAAACATTTTTGAAAAATGTCACCGACCGGTTTTGTTTTGAGTCCAACTTCAATATAAAAATCAATTAAATATACTATCTTCTTTAGAGACTTGTGGATTCATTGTTGAGCATTTATATATTTTACTCATTACACACATAACCCAACGTGTCTGTATATAGCCTTTAAAATTGGCATCACCAATTAACATTGTCAAAGTTATGTGCATAATAAAGAAATATACACAAATCCCTCATGTTTGAGGGCAATAGAAAAATTGTGATAGAACAACCATTTAATTAACAGTGATCACTTCATAAGGTGTCTTTGATCGGATCCAATTCAGTGTATGTACTTGTTACATTACACCTACTTGTCTGCTTAAAGTCACTACTTCAATGATGGAGTAAATCATCTTATCATATAGCAGCACAACAAGTGTAGGTTTCAGTGGCAATATTCAATTAATAACCATAGCCTAGAACAATTCAATAATCTACGAAAAATCATTACTCCTTGTCTTTGGTTCCTTAACCATTAACATGATTTTTCTACAGAGGTGACATCACATGCCACATTTAAACAATGAAATATACCTATAAAAATTATGAATATGAAAATAAAATTTTATTATCAAATAAAAATGCATAGTATTGTTTTTGAGGGCATATAATTTTAATAGTTTTAGTGTTTTTTATATACGTGTGGGTGAAAAAGTGTGTGGAAATGTGTGTAAGTGTGTTTGAAATGCTCAAAAAATTGCTCAAAATGGGCTACCAAACGGGCCCTAAAACACCACATAATGTCATCCTAGAAATTGCACATATATTAACGACAAAAAATATACAGTACTTTAGAACATATTTCAAAAACAGATTGAGATTCGGAATGCAATTGCACCATGGAATTTACTCTTTTACTTTTACTTATTTTTTTATATTTAAAGCAATTTTAAATCTTAATCATCCATAATTAGATATTGCTTCATAATCTAATTATGGACTGAAACACGCTTAGATAAAGGGTTGGCCTCTTTCCCAAAATCTATCTCTTGAGACTAGATTCCAAGTTACTGTCTGATTCCAAGTCACTGTTTGCTTCATACTATCTCTCAACTCAACAATATGAATACGCCGGAATACCTTGCCCCTTGGTCCTACTGACAATGAATTTTGACAGGAATACAATTTTGGCGTTTTTGCCAAAAATTTGTAGATAACATATTGTCGGACCGTGTGCCTTACCTATCTATCCAACGATCAATTGGTGATGAAGGGGCACAAATCTTTTATAGCATTCGATCGCAGACCAAGCCCATTGATATTGGAGCGAATTGTGGAATCCCTCACAATCCCTCCCTCACAATGTAACTCCAACGACTCGAACTTATGACCTTGACTCTGATCCCACTTGTCAAACCGTGTGCCTTACCAATTCATCCAATGACCAATTGGTGAAGGATGAAGGGGCACAAATCTTTTATAGCATTCGATCGCAAACCAAGCTCATTGGTATTGAAGCGAATTGTGAAATCCCTCACAGATATCATACTAGTCTGCAAAAGAAACGGAAAAATCTTTTGCAAGAAAAAAAATTTGGTCAAATTTTAAATGAAAAATACCTTCGGCTCCTACCAGTCGAGGTTCGACTGAAGTCAAACCGTAATGATATCATAATTGATTTAATAATTAAATAATGTAATATATATATATATATATATATATATATATATATATATATATATATATAAAAAAAATTGGCTATATAAGCTAAAATAATATTTATAGTTGATTAATTATATATGGATTAAATATAAAAATAAAATTTTCTTAATTAATTACGAAAGTTATATAAATATTATCCTACTATTAGTTCAAATTTTTCGACAAATCCCAACTTATAACAATATTTCAAAAAATTTAATTTACTAATATAATTGAATAAAATTTTACTTTAAATTTAAATATATGAAATGATATAGGAATACTCCAATTCTCCAATTGTGAAGTGTGAAATGACCAACACAAAAATGCAATTTAGAAAAAAAAAAAAAAGTATACTAATTAGAATTTTACTAACGTGTGTTTTAAGGGTATATAATAATATATCATTTTTAAAAAAAATTTGAAGGCATAATTAATCGGACTTTACTAATTAATATTGACATGACAAGAAAGCAAAGATATTTATGTAATTTGAAGAAGTCCCTATTCCCCAAAAGAAATAAACCACTCTCAATGCGTGAGACTTTAATGACATCGCATTAGAAGAAGCAACCTTCTCTCACTCTTCTCTCTTTCTCCTTCTCTATCTTTCTCTCGCCCCAGTCTCTCCAAAACAGTAAAGATACAGACGGTGACATTTCAAGTATGACACAGCCACTAAACCTATATGGCATCGTTTTTATTTTTTTAATTTATATTTTTTTCAAAAACCGCAGGTGGCAAGACTGTAACCTATACGGCATTTTTTTTTTAATATATTTTTTCATAAAATGTAAATAGCAAGATGCTAAAGTTACTAGACAAACCACTCAGCGATAAGATTATCCTCCTGACACACTTTTTACTGAGAAAAGTAGCCTCCTGACACATGTTGGTGTGATAAGAAATCAGAAATCAAAGCTGCCTAGGCCGTTTTCGAACCCTATAATTCCCTTAGAAGTGCTAGCTAGAGATTTTGCCATATGTACATGTCATGCTCTTTGATTCCTGATTTCTTATCACATCAACGTGTGTTAGGAGGCTAGAAATGAAATCAGTAAACAACTGAATCCAGCGAAGATATTCTAAATAGAAATCTGTTCATCTTTCTCGAGCAGTGGAAAGAAAGGGACAGGAGCTTCAAAAGATATTCTTGAGCTCTACTTTTTTTTTTTTTTCTTTTTTTTTTCTCTCTCTTTTTTTTTTTTTTTTTTTGCTAAATCTGAGCTCTACTTTTGTGGCAAGAAAGTAGAAGTTCTTTACTTGAGTATTGACTATATTAACTAATGCAAGTATCATTAATTAACTTTTGTAAAAAGATGTAGATGATGCCGAATTTTGCTAATTAGGTTGTGTTAACAGTGTCCGTTAATAACTTTTTTTTTTGGCAAATTTTTAGATTTTTGTGTAACTCTTGGCAATTTTTTTTTATCATTTTTGGTAATTTTTAAGACAATTCTTTTCTTTTTTTTTAGGGGTGTGTATGGGTTGGGTTGAAGAGATTTTTTGACTCAACCTATCATGATGGGTTCAAAAAAATTCAACCCAACCCGTCATATAAGTCCAACCCAACCCATATGAATTGGGTTGGGTCAAGTTGAACTCATGGGTTGAAAAAAAAATTTATTACTATTATTATTAAATTGAACAGAAAAATTAAATTGAACCCATAAGTTGAAAAATTATTAGTATACTTTTTATTTTATTTTTTAAATTGCATTTTTGTGCCGGCCGTTTCACACTTCTTGGAGTATTCTTATATCATTTCATATATTTAAATTTAAAGTAAAATTTTATTCTATTATATTAGTAAATTAAATTTTTTGACATATTTTTATAAGTTTGGATTTGTCGAAATATTTAAACTAATAGTAAATAATATGTATATAACTTTCGTAATTAATTAAAAAATTAAAAAAAAAAAACTTTTTTGAAAAGTAAAAAATAAAAATTTACTAACGTGTGCCCTTAGGTATATATTAACAAATTATTTAATAAAACTTTTTATGAAAAAACGAAAAAATAATTTACTATTTTAACAACTTCATCCATTTCCCTTAAAAAAAATTTTCAAAATAGATAATAAATAAATATCCAAAAGGTACCATTGAAAATAGGATTTTACTAATGTGTACAGGACACATATTAACCGGACTCTTGGAGATATTACACCGAATCCTAATCCACTACTCAGTGACAAGACATTGCACCACTGTAGATATTCCTCCTTAAGCACATTTTTTTACTGAGAAAAGCAGCCTCCTAACACACGTTGATGTGATAGGAAAACAGGAATCTAAGCTCCCTAGGCCTTTTTCAGAAACCAATAATCCCCTTAGAAGTGCCCAGCTAGAGATTTTGTCATATGTACATGTCATGCTCTTTAAATTCGTATTTACATTTCTTTCGGGTCATAACTTTATCAGGGGTTTCTCCAAAAAAAAAAAAAAAAAAAAAAAAAACTTTATCAGGGAAACAAGAAAAGCAAACAATTCTCTCTTATTGATTACAACTTTTTCAAAATTGATTTATTATCTTGCGCTTTAGGACACATATTAATAAAATCTTATTTTTTTATCACTTTATTAAAATATTATTTATTTATTATTTATTTAATTTTTTTTATTTTCAATCTCATCTCTTCCCCTCTCTCTCTCTCTATCTCTCTTCTCCCAAACAAAAATACACAACCCGTTGCCGCTACCCACACCCACACCCACTGCCACCAGCCACCACTGCTCATACCCACTGCCACAGTCACCACCACTCATTACCTCGACCACTGACCACCAAAATCACAAAAAAAAACAAACCCAAAACCAAATCACAAACCCAAAATCAAATCAAATCACAAACTCAAACCCACACCCACTCCCACTGCCACCAGCCATAACAAACCCACATCGATCAGAACGCAACAAACCCACGCCGAAAAAAAACCCTCAAACATAACAAACCCAAAATTCTGGTTCCAACAGGTTTGACAAAATCATATTCCCACAGAGCATGCATCACCGATTCATGCTCCTTCAAACAAAGAGGCCAAGATGACTTAGATAAGATTCTTATGCTTCATCAGATTTGCCTTTAGTTGGCAAAGCATCAACACCGGAAAAAAAACCCACAAACCGAAACCATGGAGGCTTGGTTCGGTGGCTCAAGGCAGGGGCAAGACGGTCTGGGGCGAGAGGACTGGCAGCGTGGGTGACCAGGGAGAAGCAACAGAAGAGAGAGAGGAGGCAGAATGTGCGAAAATAAAGAGAGAGAAAAGAGGATTTGTGTGAGAGACAGAGCTGGAGAGAGAAAAAATAAATTAATAAAATATTATACAATCTTGCTACAGTGTACTCTCAAGATTGAAAATTTTATAGCATATACCAGTTTTGATAGAGGGTTTTTTTGAGTTTCAGATGCTAAAAAATAGCTTTTTTAGCATTTGAAAGGTTTGATAAGAATGCTATAAGGGATTGAGATCTCGTGTAATGTCTAGGGTATTGTACGGTGTGTAATAACTTTAATTTCAATTGTTTATTTAATCCCATGCCTAGAAAATTGACACCTAATAAGAGCATTAGCATTAGGAAATGCTACTTTATTCTATTTTACCATCTCAAAAAGTTACTTTATCAATTATACCATCCCATTTTACAATACTTTCAGCATTTCAAACTTTTATTTTCCTATTCTATTGCAATACTTAGCAATAGAATTTCCTGATGCAATACATTTTGGGGCTTGAGATGCCAAATATCCCTTACATTTGGCATTAACATTCCCCAATGCTAATGCTCTAAGAATAGATCAGCAATCCGCTGACACCCACCTTCTACCCTTTCTTTGCTCTTTTTTGTTTGTCTTTCAGCTACCCAAAAAAAAAAAACTCTCACACCATTGTTGAATCTCCATGGCTACAGCTAGCAGCCACTACGGTGTTGTCTTTGACATCAGTCCAGAATTTTTTTTTTTTGGTTAGTAGCAGTCCAGAAATTATGGTGCTTGGTCGTGAACTCATGATATATGCTAAAAAATTATTATGAAATTTCTTTTTTTTTTTCTAATTTTATTTACGTATTTGTTCATTTTTTTAATTTGGATTGACTATGCAAATAGGTATTTTGCTAGTGAATAGTATATTTTGTTTCTTTTAATTCATTTTAAAGATATAAACTGTGGCTCTTTTGGTTTCATGTGGAAAATATTTGCATTTTTGGTTGCTTGAATTGTTACCAATCACGCCTAACAAGTTTAGCCTAAATATTCTGGTGATGCGATTTTGGTTCTAGAGAATGTTTTAAATTTTGGTGATGCTATTTTTCTTCTAGAGAATGTTTTAAATTTTGGTGATGCTATTTTTCTTTTAATATAAAATTGTCAAATAGTATTTTTAGTTGAACTTTAATTCTCAGTCAAAAAACGTGTATAGGGGTCTCGCGTTACTGGGTCTGTTTGAATTAAACTTATTATTGTTGAAACTGAAAACACTGTAACAAAATAATTTTTAAATGTGTGAATAGTGTCGTGGGATCCGTAAACAGTACATGAATAGTTCGTGAACAGTGTTTTTTTCCCTACACAGTAAAATCATATGATTTTACTGTTTATGTGTAGAAAAAAAAGAGCTCGAAAACGCCACTTTCAACCACTTTAAGCCCAATCCAAACGGCTCATTGAGTGGTTTTGTCTAGTAAGTCTAATGTTTTGCCACTTGCATTTAAAAAAAAAAAAAAAAAAAAAAAAGCTATATGGGTTACAGTATTGCCTCTTGCGTTTTTTTTGGAAAAAAAAAATATTAAAAAAAAGATGCCATATGTGTTAGTTACTGTGTGATCTTGCGCATTTTTTGAAAAAAAATAAAAAAAATAGAAAAGGTGGAGTAAAATTTAAAAAGGAGCTTGAATCTGATTTGATAACTTGAGGGCAGGTGGTGTTTGACCATTCAAATTAATGATGGACCCAAAGTAAAGGCCATGACTCGTGGTACTGAATCTTCAAGTTGTCTTGTTGTCCAGTAAAACTAATGTCATGCCGCACTTGCTAAATCAAGTATGTGATCTGATTCTCTATGATCTTTTTCTTGGCATTGGTTTTTTGCGTCTTTACTTAGATACGACGGGTCCGATTAATATGTGCTCTTAGGACATGTATTAAATTTTTTATTTTTGAAAATATTTTTTCAAGAATTGAATAGCTTTTTCAATTTTGGAAAAAAAAATTTTCAAAAATGGCACACATTAGTAAAATTTTAAAAAAAAATCTTTGATGTTTGATATATTGTAAAATAAAATATTAAAATTAATAAAATAGTGTTTTGAGATGTTAAATACTATATTTTTTGACATATTTGATGGGATACTACTATAATAAGAAGAGAAACTGGATACAAAACGTCCTCGTTCACTGTAAACAGCTCTCTGACTAGGTGTGTTTCACTGTTTCAACTAGATTTTTTGGTCACGTGAATCATCCCTAGCCCCCATGCCCATCTCACTTTTTTAGTATTCTCGGATTCAGATCTATTCGATCGGAGAAGATTTGATGAATTAATGTACCTGTCTCTATTCCTTGATTGATTGAAAGAAATATATTGTACCATTAATTGAAACGAATTAATGAAGCACTACAATTACTTAAAAAAATAAATAAATAAGATAGAAAAGAAGAAGGTTTGACTGACGTGCGTGATGGATATCTCTCTGAAACTCTGGACCAGTTTTGAACGTCACCGTCGCATCTTTTGCTTACAAAAAATGGTTTTCTCACCGATTTTCGATGAAAAAGCTGTCTATTCTTTAATTGATTGAAATATATTGTACCATTAATTGAAACGAATTAATGAAGTATGATTTAAGGCACTGCAATTACTTAAAAAAATAAATAAATAAATAAGAGAGAAAAGAAGAAGGTTTGACTGATGTGCGTGATGAATATGGTTTTTCTCTTTGAAACTTTGGACCAGTTTTGAACGTCACCGCCACATTTTTTGCTTGGAAAAAATGGTTTTTTCACCGATTTTCGATGAAAAGGCTGCTCACATGCTTACCAATGAAAAAGCTTCTCAATAAATGATAAATATACTAGGGTTTTATAAAACTTTTTAAAGATGACAGCTAATGTGCTTCACTGTTTGAGAGAGTCTTCAATAGTCATATTATGTTGGAAAAGATGTCACCAGTTCACACTTGGCATTGACAAGAATAATATCTCTTGTATTCCCTTTTTCGTAGGAGACTTGAAAATAATTCTTTCATGGTGAGAATAAGTGGCCTTCATGAAGTAGCCCTTCTCGACCACTTATTTTCTGTTTACTTGCTTTTTTGCTCTCACAGAGTCACATGGCCTTCATTTATTTTGTTTTCAAATGGGTCATCTGCATCTTTTAATTATTGTGGTCCCATGGTTGCATCTGAATTTGGTTTTGTCACTGATTACTGATAAAAAAAACTACTCACATGCTAATCAATGAAATTACTACTTAGGTTTTATGCTTATGAACAGTAATTTTTAAAAATCATACCTTTTTTTTTATCATTCAAATAAGTCCGTTCAAATTTTTGTTTGTTTTAGCTTAAAAATTCAAAAAAAAAAAAAAAAAATTTAGGGACGTGACGAGCATTTTTTATTTTTGGGTTAAATAATTTTTTCATCATATTTATTTTTTTTTTTTCAATTGGTAAATGTAATAATCTTAAATTATAATTGATGTAAATTATTATCATTAACTAAAAAAAATATAAATATAAGAGCTTGTGAAGCTAGAATTTTACTTGTAACTTAATTAGTTGAAATTTTCCTACCTCCAACTAATAAATAGTATTAATTTTTTTATAAGAGAGGTTCTCAAGTTATGATTTTTTTTTTTTATGGGAGTTGTGAATTTTAAAATGATAAAATTTAATTACAAAATTAGTTGTAACCTTAAACTATAACCTTATTCAATATCTTTTTTTATTAGAAATAAATTTTAACAAATCCACCAATTAGATTAAATTTTTTTCTGATATCCTCAATGCTTGCAAAATATCTAGAGTTGGACACAAAATATTTTGAGGTCAAATATACAAATAGCAAAGTTATTTTGTGGGAAAAAAAAAAAAAAAAAAAAAACTTAGTTTAGTTTTGTACGAAAATGCCACTGACCAAGAATTTTGTCCAAGATAAAATGTGGCACTTTTGCTCAAAAACTTGTATATTGCATATTTAGGAGTCCTTGACACAAATACCGAAGAGATTTTGTGGAAAAACAAAGAAAAAAAAATTCCGTTTATTATTGATAGAAAACACCACTAGCCTGTACCAGCCAAGAATTTTGTCCAAAATAAAATATCATAGTTTTTGCTCGTAAACTTGTACAAAGCATATTTAGATTTCTCGGATCGAAATAGGAAAGCTACTTTGCATTATATATATAACTTGTTAGTCGTGTTTTAATTTTGGACGAAAATGCACTCACCCCCATGGTACAAGAATTTTGGCTAAAATAAAATAACAGCGATTTTTCATTGTTAAATTTCAATACATCCTACCACATTTTTTTAATATATATTTATATATGTAAGGACTGAAAATGTGTTAGTCCCAAAACTGGATTGAGCTCAAACGATAACGATCCAAATAATAAATTTGTAGAGTGTGGGTAGAAGAACTAGATTTATCCTCACAGAAAATCGATTGGACTTAACTATTCAAGATGGTTCGATGCAAAATAAGATTATCAGATTTTTTTATCCTCGGAGCCAAACTAAATTGCTTGTTTCATATGGTTCTTTTCAAAACAGAAATTGTACAGTTCTCCTTTCTCTCCTTTCTTTGGCGTATTCTTCCGGGTTATATATTTGTAATCTTGGTGTCATCCTTACCACACACGTGTAGGTTAGATTCAGGGGACTCCTTCCTGTCCCATCCAGCATCTCTTAGAACCGTCAACCAGTAGCTGTAAGGCTGTTTGATCATTGTTCAGACATCACTTCCACATTAATGCAGCCAGAGAGTTGGTTAAAAGACATTTAATGTGGAGGTAGCAGCTTTTGTAAATATTTGTCTACCTCTCTTATCTTACCCCTGGCCCAATATCCTGTCCTTTGCTGTGGTGTAACTTTGAAGCAAGTCTATGGTGATATAGCGCTCAGATTTACCTCGGACGCGAGTTTTCGAGAAGACTTTTATTCTCGGACGCTTATTGGACCCTTCTCATATTGTTTCTATTCCTCTCCTAACTTTATTCTCTTCATAGCCGAATTTGGGCTTATTCGGATGTTCTAACGTCCTCGGATTAGGTTTTGGCTCAGTTGGTATGGCCTTAATAGTACCTCCTGATTAAATGGCCCCCACACTTCCTAATTAATTGACCCCCACAATATATATTGACTATTTAAATTATTAATATTTTCTCTTTTTTTTTTTAATTTTTTAATAATTAAACATATAATATTTTAATTTTTTTTTAACATTTATATTTTCTCTAATATTTCTTATTCCTTTCACATTTTCATTTCCTAACTACCCACTACTTTAATATCACTCTTCTTTTTTTTTCTTTTTTTTTATTTCCAACATTTATTTCGTTACGCATCCAAAAAAATTCCTAACAACTTGATGAAATCACCATTTTTTTCACCAGCACAGCACCCATTCCCTTTTATTTTTCTTTATTTTTATCTTGATTTTATACCCTCCACATGTTTACCTCTACTGAGTCTTATCTCATTTCAAATTTAAAAAGGAAAGTCTTATCTCCTTACTTTTGGTCAGGCATCAAGTGGGCACTCCTCATTTCAAATTAAAAAAAAGAAAGTCTTATCTCCTTACTTTTGGTCAGGCATCACGTGGGCACTCCTCATTTCAAATTAAAAAAAAGAAAGTCTTGACTCCTTACTTTGGTCAGGCTGTTGAGTGACTGAGTTGAGTCCTAGAGCTGACTGAGTTTTATTTTTTCTTATTTTTATTATTTTTTATTTTCAAAAAACGCAAGTGGCAAGACACACAGTGACTACCCATATAACACCTTCTTTTTTTTTAATATTTTTTTCCAAAAAACACAAGTGATAATACTGTAACCATACGGCATCTTTTTTTTTTATTTAAAAAAAAAATACAAGTGGCAAGACACTTTTGACAGAAATATAAGGGGTATTTGGTGAGTGTTTTCAAATAATAATTTTCAGTTTTTAAATAACATTTCACATATTTTCATATACTTTTTCACTTATTTATATTTTCATAAAAATTTTTAAATAATAATTTTTAATTTTTAAACGTATATATCAAACGCACCATAATATCAGCATTTCTGCATAAATACTTGTAAATAGCATATCAGAGCCGCGTGATAGCCAAAAAGTCCAAACGTACATTTTAGCTGGTATCAGAGTCATGTGACCCAAGGCCTGAACTAGTCCTATAGAGGCAGAAACCTATACAAACATACAGATGGTGACATGACCCTTGGGGGGAAGATATCGCGGGTTTCCTAGGTTGCTCTTTATGCAGTACTTTTGGGCCCAAAATCCAACATGACCCTTCTCTAACTCCCTAACCATACCCAACAAGGCAACAAGTGATTCAGCCAAAAAAAAAAAAAAAAAAAAAGGCAACAAGTGAACAAATCCCTACGTGCCTGATATTCCAACACCCAATGGGACGTACAGAAAAACGACAGGCGCGTGAAGGCGGATTGGGCTGACTGGTGTTCGTTCCTTGGGAAGCAACGAAAAAAAAGTACGGAGTGAAATACATCGCCGGTTTTAATGAGGGGTAAACCTGAGAGGATGTGTGGAAGGTGAGTTGGTTTCCCTTTTGCAGGGCTCAAGGCAAAATCTCGGCATGTGCTTTTTAGCTTTTTTTTTGTTTTTAGCTGAAATTTTTGGGTTTTTTTTTCTTTTTAATAATTTTTGTTTTTTTTTTCCCACAATAATGCTAGTTTATTTTAGTATTGGAAAAGTTTTTTTTTTAATATATATATTTTTTGATATTGTGCTGATGTGAAAAATTATGAAAGTTTTAGAGATTTTGGTTTTGAGAGATGCTATATCTATGATATTTTTACAATAAATCACAAGTGGTTAGTTATTATTGGTTCAAATTTGAAACTAACACTAAGATTACTTTTTTGCCCCAATAATAACAACCTGCCACTTAAGATTTGTTGTAAAAATATTGTAGATATATCATTTCTCTTTAGTTTTATATATATATATATATATATATATATGTATATATATATAGATTAGTCTCTAAACACGCGTATTAACACGCGCTCAGAAGCTCATTTATTTTATTGAATAAAAGTTAATAATTTACTTCTATTATAATTTATAAATATATATTTTTATTTTTTAAACAAATAAAATAATAAACTTTAAAGATAAACAGTAACTATATTTTTTTTGAACATAAATAGAAAAAAAGTCCAAAGTTTAAAGAGTTCTCTTTTTGAATTAAAAAAGGAAACTCCTAAGATTTTGGATTTTTTTTAAAAATGTCCTTATTACAATATGGTTCAAAAATGGCCTTATTCAGATTATGTAACAACTTCAAGTTTTGAAAATTGGCAGAAGAAAATTATAAAATTTCATTTTTTTTTATAACTTGATATTTTTAAATTTTTTATATGAAATTTTGATTAATTTAAATATCTTAATAATCTCGAACAAAATTTCTAAATCTGCCTCTTCCGGTAGGTGAAAGCAAAAAATTAATAATAATTCCTTTTGCAGCAGCGAGATTTATAATTTTTTTTTTTTTTTTTGAGAACCCGCCCCAGGAAGATGAAGGGGGAAGAAGTTTTCATTTAACAAGTTCAGAAGAGTACACAGAGAGGATGTCTGGAGGAACATCCTCCATCCAGACATTAAAGGGAGAAAATTTACAAGCTCGCCTAGCAATCGAATGAGCTACTTTGTTGCCTTGTCTGCGAGTATGACAAAAACTGATCTCACTGAAAGCTGCAGAAACAATCTTGATATCTCGAATTATATGCCCAAAGCTGGTGGAGGAGACGTTTGAGCTGTTAAGAGCCTTAATCACCACTTCCAAGTCACCTTCAATAATGACCTTGTTAAACTGAAGCTCCCGAGCAAGGCAGATGGCATTACGAGCTGCCAGCACTTCCACCGTCTCTACCGAAGTAGGCAGCGGAATGACTTATGTCGAGGCAGCCATTACTAGACCAAGGTTGTTTCTAATAATCACTCCCAACCCAGCAGAATCGGTCTTCTTGAATAAAGCCCCGTCGAAGTTAACTTTCACCCAACTTACAGGAGGCGAAGACCATTTGACAGGAATGGGGGAAGGGGAAGGGCCACACGGGAGAGGATTTGCATCATGGAATTCCTGAAAAGTGTCACAAGCCAGGGAATTGATTTTCTGCAGCGGGATAGAAATTTCCCCAACTCTCACCCTATTCCGTCAAGTCCAAATAATTGAGGTTATGGTTGCAAACAACTCAAAGCACTCACTCCTAGAGCAGCAGACTTGAATAATATCCAGGAAATTGGAACAAAGCCTAGTTTGCCTGATTAGCCATGCGAAGCGTAAAGTCCAAACCTCAGCTAAGGCCGGACAAGACCAAAGGGCATGAAGAGTCGTTTCTTGCTCAAGACCACAGCTGGGACAGATTGGATCACATTGCACCATTCTTTTAACCAAATTCACCCAAGAAGGCAAAGCATCCAGACCCGCCCTCCATATTAATATTTTAACTCTATTTGGCACATTCAAATTCTAGATTGCTTTCCAGATTTGCTTGGATTGAGAAATGTCCGAAGAGCTCGGGTTATCGCTGGCACCCAGATTCAAAAGTAGTCTATATCCAGTTTTAATCGAGTATTCACCGTTAGCAGTCAAAGGCTAGAAAATTTTATCTTCACAATCCACCAAGCTGATAGGAATAGATTTGATCATTTTTGCTTCATGTGGTAAGAAGAGGTCATCTATTATCTCATGCAGCCAGCTTCTATTGACACCATCCATCAGCACAGAAACTTTAGCATCAATACCAAGAAAATCAGGGGGAGACAGAACTCTATTAAGGTATGGGTCTGGGAGCCAATTGTCCTGGAAAATTCGTATCTCCGAGCCGTTTCCCACCCTCCAACGCAGCCCTTTGCTAATCACTTCTCGCCCTTTGAGAATGCTTTTCCAGGCAAAAGAACCAGTCCCAGCCTTTGCATCGAGAATACTCCCATTCGGGAAGAACTTAGCTTTGAAGAATCTATGGAAAAGAGAATCTTCGTTGCCCAAGAGACGCCAAACTTGTTTAGCCAACATAGAGTCATTAAATTTTTTGAGGTCTTTGAAGCCCAATCCACCCAAACACTTGGACTTACACAGAGAATGCCAACTTGTCCAATGGATTTTCCTTTGATTACCACGCTGCCCCCATCAGAACTTTCTAATTAAAGTTTCATATTCGTTGCACAGAGAGATGGGGAGCTTAAAGCAGCTCATGGCATAAGCCGGGATGGCTTGGACAACGGCTTTTAGAAGGATTTCCCGGCCAGCTTGGGAGAGGAGCTGCTCTTTCCAGCCTTGGAGCTTTGCCCAGACACGCTCCTTAATAAAATTCAGACTGGCTGTCTTAGACTTGTCGACTAGAGCAGGGAGACCGAGATACTTTTCATAGAGCTTGATGTCCTGAACCCCCAAGGAGTCTTTTATTTGAATTTGAATTTCAGTAGGCGTGGATTTACTGAAGAACAGGCCAGTTTTGCACCTATTTAACATCTGCCCCGAAGCTCTTTCATAACATGTCAGCAACTTCTGGATCATATGACATTCGGCAAGGGAGGCCCTACAGAAGACTACGCTATCGTCTGCAAAGAATAGATGCGTCAATCTAGGGCCCTTTTTACATATGGAAACACCCCTAATAAGGCCAGCATCAGCAGCACTGGCTAGGAGGCCATGGAGGCCTTCCGTACAAAGAATGAATAAATATGGCGACAACGGGTCGCCCTATCTAATGCCCCTTGATGGAAAGATTGTATTCGAGGGTTCCTCATTAACCAAAATAGAGTAGCTAACTGTCGATATACATTCCATAATTAACGCCACCCAAGAATCACAGAAACCCATCCTTTTCATCAGGGCTTCTAAATAAGACCATTCTAACCGGTCGTAGGCTTTGCTCATATCCAATTTGAGCGCTATGAACCCTGATTTCCCAGTTTGGTGCTGTTTCATATAGTGCAGGGTCTCAAAAGCCATGAGGACATTGTCAATGATGACTTTCCCTGCCTGGAAGGCACTTTGATTTTCAGAAATGATAAATGGGAGGACAGATTTGAGCCTATTGGCTAGGACTTTTGAGACTAACTTATATATCACATTGCACAGGCTTATAGGCCTGAACTCAGTGATGCTTTCTGGAGACTTAACTTTCGGGATCAAGGTGATATTAGTGTGGTTTATTTCCTTAGGAATCTTACAATTATTTAGACAATCGAAAACAGCATTATATACATCATCACCAAGAAAAGACCAAAAAGAGTGATAGAAAATCGGAGGCATACCGTCAGGGCCAGGAGCCTTAATGGGGTCCATTTCTTTGATAGCTGTATCCACTTCTTCTCTTGAGAACGGTTTGGAGAGTTGAATATTCATTTCTGCTGAGACAGAGGGACGGATTGCATCCAGAATTTCATTCATATCCGATGGATTGGAAGAGGTGAAGAGGGAGTTATAGTATTCAACAGCTATCTCTTTGATCTGGCTCACCTCCGAGCACCACACAATGGCGTTGTTCCTAAGACCGGAAATTCGATTCCTTCGATATTTGTGGGAGGCTTTGCTGTGGAAGTAGCTGGTGTTTCTATCACTGCATTTCAGGAATAAAGCCCTGGCACGTTGCTGCCACATTTGACTCTCTTTGTCTAGTAAAGCATTCACCTCCAATTGTAGAGCCTTAACTACAGCATAGTCACCTCCCCCTATAGCAGCTGCAAGTTCAGCTTTAGCAAGCATTTTACTTTTAGTTTCAAGCATTTTCTTAATACATCCAAAAGATTGTTTACTCCAAATGGTAAGTCTATCACCGCAGAGTTTGATTTTACCTGCAACCTGGGCCATGGTAGTATCCGGAGCAGAGTTGCCCCATGCCGAGATGACTGTATCAGAGCATCCCCTGTCGCTCAGCCACATTTTCTCAAATTTGAAGGGTCTGCATGGTTTGGGGAAGATTCCATCCGGTTTCACTATGATTGGTCTATGATCCGATGCGTGAGATTGTAAGTGTTGTACCTGGGTACCCGGGTTGGAAGTAAACCAAGTGTTATTCGCTACTACCCGATCAAGCCGCTCCAAGACCATACCACCTGGGCGTTTTCCTCTCCAGGTGTATTTCTCACCTCTATAGCCCAAATCCATTAGACCGCATTCATCCAGGACCTCCCTAAACGCCATCATCATGCGATCTTGTCTCGGACCCCTACCCAATTTTTCGTGCGCCCACATTATTTCATTGAAGTCTCCCGCATAGAGCCAGGGAAGGGAGATACGCCGATGCAGCTAGCGTAACAGAGACCAAGTTTCTTGCTTCCTTCTTGAATCCGCAAAACCATATATACTGGTAAAATGCCATCGATCCTCACCGGAGTTCCCAACAATCGTATCCACGTGGTTCGGCGAGGAGGAGATCACTTCGATGTGGACTGTCTTTTTCCAAAAGAGGCTGAGACACCCAGTACTGTTGATTCGAGGAACAATCCATGCATGATCGAAGTTTAATTTATTACACAAACTGTGAAGTCTATCTTCATCTGCCCATGTCTCAGCCAAAAACAGGGCAACGGGATCTTGTGCTCGGACTAAAGTTTAAAGCTCACGAACGGTGCACTGATTCCCAAGCCCGCGCACGTTCCAGCATAGCGAACTCATGGCTGCCGGCGGGGCTGGGAGTCAGCCGCCGCCGATGGAAGAGTGATTTCATCAGAAAGGGGAGTTTCCATGGCTCTGCGTTTTGGGGAGGAAGTGTAATCTGGAAAAGGAAGGGAATTTCTTTTGCCTATAATGAGGTTAGATTCTTGTGGCTCTGAGATAATGGGGGGCCTTTAGATTCGGGCCCATTTCTTACTAGCTTGGACCTGAGTGGAATAGGTATGTGGGTCTTGGTTTGTAATATCACTTCAGGGTATGGGCTGGGTGGGCTGGGCTTGATTCCAGTTTGTGATTGGGTTGGAATGAACAGAGGGCCGAGAATCCACATCAGAGATCTGGTCCCGCCTGCTTATTTTTGAAAGCCCTTCTTGCACGTTCCCACACTCAAATAGATTGATATCTTTGTCAATCTCTCGAATTAGGTGCTCAAAGTCTTCTTGTAGAGTGGGTTTTTGAGAAACGTCAGGTTCTGTCAAGTCCGAGATGTCCGAGGCAGCGTTTGTACCCCTGTGAATTGCGTGAGAGCCCAGGTTCGCACAGGGAGCATTAATTGTCGTCGGGCGGTTGCCTGCTGGTTCAGAGACCAACGGGAGGTTCTTTTCGTGTGGGTGTGATGTCGAAGTTGATGCATTTTAGACCGGAGTTTCCGTTTTCTTCTTGGCAAAAAAACTGGGACAGCCACAACATTTTTACGAGCTGCAACAAACGGAGGTGCTCTCATCCATGCCCCAAACTGCAGGTCTTCGTGTTGAAGGGAGCCCTTACTATCAATCCACTTCTCGCAATCCTTATCGGAGTGTGTGAGCCGGCCACACCAGTAACAAAGGTTGGGGAGTCTTTCATACTTAAAAGAAACCCAATGTACTTTGTCATCATCCAGGGTGATGAGTCGGCCACGGCAAAGAGGTAGAGAAATATCGATGGACACTCTGACTCTGATGAAGCTTCCGCCGTCATAGTTAGGGGGATCCTTTGGGTGTTGTATGATCCCAATTGTTTCACAAATCTGTTCTGCAACTTCTTTGTTCCTGTAACATAATGGAATATCATAGACTTGAACCCAGAAGGAGACTTTGTTGAAATTACACACCTCTAGCGATGACTCCTTATTGATTTTTGAAAAGGCCATTAGATATCTGTCAAAGCACCACGGTTCCAACGATAGAATTCTATCCACTTCTTCTTCATTATCAAATGAGAAAAGGATGATATGATCTCCGTTATTCTTGATGCTAAATACCTTTTTTGATCTCCATAAGGGCGAAAAGGTTCTTACTATGGCATCAATATTCAGAGCGCGCTTAGTAAAGAACCTAGCTGCAATGGTGAAATCATCTGCCGCTTGTTCTTTTTTCAATCTGAGACCTGAACCCTCTCTATCTGAAAGGGAGAGAGAGCTCCAATGTTTTGTAAGGTCGTCCATTCCACTGTGAAATATGCAAATAATTTAAAAGTGTTTCCCAGACCCCTTGAAGGGATAATACCACTAGCCTTGAGAAAACACAGTTAACTCAAGGGACAAAACCTCCTTCCACGGAATGGACGACAATGCCACACTACAGCAGAACTCTCAGGGAGAAGCTTTGCTAGAGAGCAGGCAACCACACAATAAAATATATTCTAATACAAACTTTTGAAAACTTTGTACGAAAAAAGTTTATAGCAAATAGACTTTAACAACGTGTATTTTTAAAATACTTTAAACAAAACACATCAAAACATATGCATAAAAAAAAAAAAAAAGATAAAGATAAGTGAAAGAGACATACATAAAAAAAAAAAAAAATATATATATATATATATATAAAAGAAGTAAAATAGAGAAAAGAAGAAAAAATACTTGTAATTCTCACTACATTCTTCAAATATCAACACTTCTCCTACGAAAATGTCTCATACTAACTCTCAAGGACTTCTCTCTTGAGGTCAAGAAATTCCACCAAGTCTACCCATTATCTCTTTGCGACAGATGACTGAGTTCTTCTCTTGTACAAACATAACTGAGTTCTTTCTCCATCTCTCGTGACAGATCGGCGTTTTACCATTAGTTTCTTTTTCCATCTCTTGTACAAATCGTTTTCTCCCCGCAGCAATGTACTCTCAACGGAGGCACTTCAATACAGAGTATTGGGTGCCTACAAAATTGACTGTGAACCAGCTGGAAATGTATTGTAAAATCCTAACAGATAAAAGCGATTTACTTTGCACACAATCTAAAGATTCTTCTGTTAGAGAAGGTCTCCGGTCCATTCTGACAACCACACAGAAGGTTGGTTTTTGTTTTTTGTTTTTAAACTTCTTGCATTAATCACATGGTTGCTGGAGATGTCTTTGTGTTCTTCGATTAATTCTCTGCATTCCCACTGTTTTGGTGTTTTTTCATCCCTTTAATGCGGTTCCAAGATTATATGACGAACTTGTTGAGTTGTGTTTGTGCAAATATTGCATGGGACTTGTTAGAAAATATAGCGATAAAGAATAAGTTTTGATTCAACAATAAAGTGTTAGAACAAGAATTTCATGGAGATTAGAACGAAAACAGTGTTAAAAACACACCCCCACACCAAAGTTATTGACCTTCACCATTTAGGAACCAGTGAAATTAACTAATGTGGGGAATTTCTAAAGGTAGAATTTGATTTATCTTTGCAATCAATAATTTGAATTTTAACTTCCTTCTGGTAAGTTGTGAGTAAGATTGTTCCAAAAAGTTGAATCTTGAATTTTTGTTATATTGTTAATAAGTAACCTTATAAATCCGAGTTTGATATTTCCTAGTGTTATTCGCATTTTTTAATCTTAAGTGGTGCTCCTCTATGCTTTTGAATGAAAGAAGGGAGAAAATAGTCTATATTCTTGAAAGTTGAGTTATGCTATATTTGTTAACAGTCTTTTGAATGATGGAAGCCCTGAATGAATTTTATTGCTGTTTTCTTGATATTTTCATAAGTTCTGTTTCCTGCCAGTGCTCTATTCATTTGCAAGTCGTGGAACGGAGCCCCGAATCATCCTCAACTGAAGCTAAGCAACCGAATGTTGAAATAGCTGCAAGTGGAAAGCTAAATCTTCTTGGCAGGATGCTTGAGGAGATTAATAAACAATCTTTAAAAGCACTTATTCTCTATGAGGTAAGTACGCAAAATACTGACCAAGTTTTGTTCCTCTCTTCCTTCTTCTTCTCCTTTGCTCTATAAGTAACTCTCATCTTCTTACTTGTAGTTTGTACTATGTTATTGATTCATTCTTGATGACTTTTGTTTATCAACATGCTGTCATTTTGCCTGAAGATGTCGAGTGTTCATTTCATCTGCCAAAATCTGAACAAGTTATATTTGTTGAAAGTTGGAAGAGAGCAAGTTTATTTTGGAATGGAAGGATTTTGAAAGAAGGTAATTTTTCAGTTTGCAGTCTCAACCTCCCGCTCTCTAATGCGGTTGGAAAAAAAGAGTCTGGAACAATTTTTTATTAGTTATAATTAGCTAATAAATTTAATTTCCCTCTTTGTTCCTTGGGGCAGAAGGAGCAGCTATTGTTTGAATTTGAAAAAGAATTTGAAAAAATGCGAATCCAATATGTTAACAAAGTTCAGGAGCTGCACTGAGTTTGAGCTGAAGTTTAATGAACTATATACAATTTTTTGAGGAGTACGATGTAGGCCTAGACAGGCATGGGCAGGTACCATCAGAAGTGCAGCAAGATCTGTTCCTTTTGAATTGTAAGTGTTCTATTCACATAGATTCATGCTCTGATGTTTAAGGTTTCACTTCATTCACATGGATTGTGTCATGAACTAAAGATGGGTTGACTTCTGGCAATACAAAGCTGATCTCTATTATATGTGTACCAAGTTCTGGTGGAGGCTAATTTTGGACATTTATTATTTTTAACGTAGATTGTTCTAATAATTAATTATTATTTGGAAATAATGGAAGATGCTGGAGTGTTTTATTAAATCAAAGAGATATCTATTTTTATAAACAATATCTCATTGAGTTCAAAGCAAGTTAGTCAGTCTTAGAAACCAACCATAACTCATTTATACTGAGATTGTTGGCATATGTTAGTCAAGCGAGGAATGGCAGGATTTTGCTCAATATAAATGCCCTATCAAGGTTGATGGCACCTCATTTATTTTCACTTATAGTAGATTATTAAATATATTAAACGAAACTGAATGCTTCACTGTTCAAGGATTTTATTTCACTTTATCCAAAAATATAACAATATTTTTTTTTTTAAATCTTTTTGGCTCATACATCCAGAGCTATTCTATGTTAAAAAATAATGTTTCCGTGTGTGTCTACTAATTTAAGCATACTTTTAAAGATGGGAATATTTAAAGTTTGGTTCTATATTAAACTCAAGTTTGTGTCATCTTAGCATCGTTTAGCCTAGAATATGTGATATTGATAAGTAGTGACATACATATGGGAGAACTATTCCAATATGCCACATACATATACACACTGCCCTAGCACTGGTAAATGTGACCATCTTTGGCCTTTTTATGATGAAATTTGTCATTACCTCTATCAGTATCATATATTCTAGGCTAAACAATGCTAAGATGACCCAAACTTGAGTTTAATATAGAACCAAACTTTAAAGTGAAATAAAGTTTAATATAGAAATTTGTATGATTTGATATAGAAACTTTAATATAGAAACTTGACTTTATTATGTTTTCCCTTTAACAGTTTATTCCAAGAATTACAGGTTCTGCATGATCTTCTTGTGAAATTTCAAGCAGCTCAATAGGCATTTGAGACAGACAAGTTAATTGTGCCTGTACATACACGATTCTGAAGAAGTTGCTCTATATCCCGAAGATAATCTTACGACTGAAAGACAAGCATGTTTTTCTAATAAAAGAACGAATTTCTTATGTTCCGCGTTGAACTTATTCAAAGCAGCTACCCTCTTAGCAGGAATAACATCCCTTCCAACATGCTCATAAGAATCTGAACCAAATTTTTGAAGCAGGAAGTCATCCAAAATTCCTCCAATACAACTTCCAGAGCAACCATTTTCCTGTTAATAAAAAATGTTTAGATAACAGTAGGACATATATGTTGGACATTGTCCAAAAGGATCAAATCCCATACAAACACCGAACGCACAGAAAAGAGAATATATTCCTAGTTTGTTGGGTCTTGTTGGACATCCTTGGATGGGAGTAGACCTTCCAGAATGCGTTATTTTTTAGATTACTTGTATATTTTTTCTCTCTTTGGAGAATTTTAAGCATATCTCTAGCATATTTCATTGTTCTCCTTCGTATCATTGTATATTGATATAAGTACTTGCTAACGAGAGAAAAAATCATCAAATCAAATGCAATAAAACTGGGAATATTGGTGTTTTTACATGAAAACTTGTATATAGCATATTCAGAAGTTCAGGAAACAAATGTAAAATTCTTTTGCGTGAAAAAAGAAATTTGGATCTTGCTAGCCAAAAATTTTGACTGGAATACAATGTGGTGTTTTTGCACGAAAACTTATAGGATGCATATTATAATAGTCCTACAGGTCAAGAATTTTGACCAAAATAAAATTTCACGACAATTTTTAGATAGCATATTTAGAGGTCCAAGAAATAAATAGATAGAAAAATCTATTGCAAGAAAATGCCCCTAGCTCTTAGGCCAAGAATTTTGACCGGAATACAATTTTAGCATTTTTGCACGAAAACTTTTAGATAGCATATTTAAAGGTTCAAGAAACAGTTGGAAAAATCTTTTGCCAAAAAAAAAAAAAAAATGATTAAATTTTGTTTGGAAATGCCTCTTGGTCCTGTTGGCCAAGAATTTTGAACTGAATACAATATCGGTGTTTTTGCATGAAAACTTGTAGATAGCATATATGGTGGTATGTGAAACAAATGGAAACATCATTTGCAAGGAAAAAAAAAACTTTTAAACTTTGTTTGAAAATGCTCTTAGGTCCTACTTGCCAAGAATTTTGACTGGAGTACAATTTCGGCATTTTTGCACGAAAACTTGTAGGTGGTGTATTTAGAGGTTCGAGGAAAAAAAAAAAAAAAAAAACTTGATCAAATTTTGTTTTAAAATACCTCTGGGTTCTACTAGCCAAGAACTTTGACTGGAATACAATGTCGGTGTTTTTACAAGAAAACTTGTATATAGCATATTCAGAAGTTCAGGAAACAAATGTAAAAATCTTTCGTGAGAAAAAAGAAATTCGGTAAAATTTTATTCGAAAATGCCCCCGGGTTTGACTGGTCAAAAATTTTGACCGAAATACAATATCGGGATTTTTGCACAAAAACTTATAGAAACCATGTTTAGAGGTCCCTGAAACAAATGGAAAAATCTTTTGTAAGCGGGAAAAGTCCAAGAATTTTGTTCGAAAATGCCCAAAAAGAAATACACTCCATTAAAATTTGTTCGAAAATGCCCCTAGGTCCTATTGGCCAAGAATTTTGACCGGAATACAATTTCAGCATATTTGCACGAAAACTTTTATGTAGCTTATTCAAAAGTCCAAGAAACAGTTGGAAAAATCATTAGCAAGAAAAATAAAAAACTTGATTAAAATTTGTTTGAAAATGCACCTAGGTCCTACAGGCCGAGAATTTTGATCAGAATACAATTTTAGCGTTTTTGCAGAAGAAGTTGTAGATAGCATATTTATAGGTCCAAGAAATAAATGGAAATATCTTTTGTAAGCGGGAAAAAAAATTGTTAAATTTTGTTCGAAAATGCCCCTAGGTCTTACTTGCCAAAAATTGACCGGAAAACAGTGTTGGCGTTTTTGCACGAAAATTTGTAGATAGCATATTTAGAGGTCCAAGAAACAAATGGAAAAATTTTTTGTAAGGAAAAAAAAAAACTGTTAAATTTTGTTCGAAAATGCCCTTAGGTCCTACTAGCCAAGAATTTTGACCGAAATACAATTTATGTGTTTTTGCACGAAAACTTGTAGATAGTATATTTAGTGGTCCAAGAAACAAATGGAAAAATCTTTTGCAAGAAAAAAAAATTGTTAAATTTTGTTCAAAAATGCCCCTAGGTCCTATGAGCCAAGAATTTTGACCGGAATACAATTTTGGTGTTTTTGCACGAAAACTTGTAGATAGAATATTTAGTGGTTCAAGAAAGAAATGGAAAAATCTTTTGCAAGAAAAAAAAATTGTTAAATTTTGTTCAAAAATGCCCCTAGGTCCTACTAGCCAAGAAATTTTTTTAGGAATACAATGTCAGCATTTTTGCACGAAAACTTGTATATAGTGATCCGAGAAATGAATGGAAAAATATTTTGCAGGAAGAAAAGAACTCAATTAAATATTGTTCGAAAATGCCCCTAGGTTCAATGGCCAAGAATTTTGACTAGAACACAATGTCTGCTGTTTTGCACGAAAACTTGCAAATAGCATATATAGTGGTTTGAGAAACAAATGGAAAAATATTTTGCAAGAAAAAAAAAAAAAATCGGTCAAATTTTGTTCGAAAATGCCTCTAGGTCTTGCTGGCCAAGAATTTTGATCGGAATACAATGTCGGCGTTTTCGCACGAAAACTTATAGAAACCATATTTAGAGATCCCAAAAACAAATGGAAAAATATTTTACAAATAAAAAAAATCGATTAAAATTTGATAAAAAATGCCCCGTGGTCATGCAGGCCAAGAATTTTGATCGAAATAGTACTATTTTGGCGTTTTTGCACAAAAAATTTTAGATGGCATATTTAGAGATCCAAAAAAGTGAAAACCTAGCAATAATGATGTCTTTTGTGGTGTCCCATGTCTATAGTTTGAAACTCCGCACCATCTACCTATCACAAAAAAATCTTGCTTTCTTAATTTCTTCACTTTACAGTTCTCAATCTTTATCTGAGTCTAGTGAGGATCAATCTTCCTCCACCAGCATCACAATTTATCACCACCTCTTTGGTCTCACATTCTCTATTAGCAGTTATTGATAAGCAAATTTTCGATCTCTCTCAACTAGGAACGCCACCTACAAACCATATCTATTGTTGCATTCTGCTGTCGTTCGACCATAATTTTTTTCATTCAAAACATGAGTTTGTTTCTTCTACTCAAACTTTTTTTCTTTTTTGGTAATATATTCTTGAAATGTGCTTTTAAAATGAATGGAAATTTATATAGAAGAAACTATAGCAAGAAGTTGTAATTATTGTAAACTTCTACAAATGTAGCTAAACAAACATTGTCCTATGCAGTCCATACATGATCCTAACATGATTACGTATTATTAAACCATTTTTTTAAGAACTCGATATTTACAAAAAGAGAATATATAAAGTTTAATGTGACCAATTTGATATGAATGCAAACCTAGGAAGCGTGGACAGCCAAAATCATGGTGTCTGTGTCATGTACGTAGAGTGTCCGTTAATATTAATATTTGAATTCTGACAGTCCAGACACAATGGCCTAAAAAATTGAAGAAGAAAAAGGCCTTGGTGCCGTAAATCTATACTCCTTAAGGTCTTTCACAGCATGTAGAGGATAAGGGTTTTTTGGATACTCTTGATCTGCACTCTAGGCACTCAGAAAGTCAAATGAGTGCTGCTCAAAGCTCAGCAGTGTTGCTCAAAGCCCATTGGCTCTCCCTCCAAGCTTCAGACTTTACTTACAGAGCGTAGAAAGGATGTGATCCACTAATTCCTACAACTTCATTGTCAATGGTAGGTAGCTAACTCCTCTGAGTTCCATTCGCTGTTAGTCTCACTCCTATGTGATTATTCCCTCCATACCATTGTGTCGCTTCTCACATAGCCATCAAAATAGGAGATGCGACTGTGCATGCTTCTCATTGTCATATAGGGACCAATGGTGGTAAAAGAGTCAAGGGCACAAGCCTCTTGGAGGCCAGGCTCAAAGCGCGAGCAAACATTTGAAATAGTTACAGTACCCAAGACTAATCACACTGTTTAGCAGCTAAGACTAATCACACCAAGACACCTATAAAAGATTGAGTCATGTGACATAAGTGTGACTTCCTTTTAAGAAAAATATTAACTAAGGCTGTGTTTATTTTGGCTTCAAATTGATTCCGGAAATGATTTTCCGGAAAAGTGGGTGTTTGGTTGTTACTCCAAATTGGGTCAAACTGAAAAGCATTTCCGGATTGACCGAAAATATAGCCAAAACGGTGGAAAATGATTTCCGTTTTCATTTTCACTTCAAATGACTTTCGGCCTTGGAAAATAGAAAAGAGAGAGAGAGAGAGAGAAAGAGCAAGAAGATCGCCTTGTTGGAGCAAGAATACAACTAGATCGCATCGGAGCAAGATGATCGCACCGCTCCGATCGTTCAAACCCACCCTCGTTGAACCCAGTCACCAATCATCGAGATCGTCTCGCCATTTCCGAACCACGCGCAAAGAGAGAGACTGAGAGAGAAAGAAGAGAGAGTAGAGAGATTGTCGCACCACCAGTGAGATCGTCTCGCCGTCGTTCTCGAACCCACTCGCACCAGATCGCCGACAAACCCACTCGCACCGCACCGATCGCACCAGATCGCTGACGAACCCACTCGCACCGCGCTAATCGTACCAGATCGCACCGCGCCGACGAACCCACCACTCCGACGAACCCATTCGTCAAATCCACCACTTCGACGAATGGGTTTTCTTTCACTCAGATCGCGCCATTGATGAATTTTTTTTGGTTAAAATAGTTTCAAGGAAAAAGATCCAAATCAACTGAAAAAGACACTAAAACTGAAACAACAACTCCTTCTTTAACTTTGGGTTTTGTTTGGAAGCTGAGAGAATGTGAGAAAATGTGAGCATCAAGTAGAAAATGTGTTTTCTCTATTATTTTCAAGAATACAACCAAACACCAGAAAATATTTTCTAGAACAATTTTCATAATGCAACCAAACACTTGAAAATATTTTCCTTTCCCAAAAATAGCATTTCCGGAAAATATTTTACGGGAACCAAACACAGCCTAAACCACATATAACATATACATCTATTTCTAAGCTCCAAAGCTATAGTCGTAACTTTAGACATACTTCTACCACCGGGCCTTGTAGTCCAAGTGGAAACTTTAGACATACTTCTGAGCAAGTTCACGCTCTTCTTCCTCTTTTTCTTTCAAATTTTGACAAGTGATTTCCAAAACCATATGCTGCCATGCACCCAATACACAGACAAGTGAATTCTTACTTCCATTGTCTCTCTCCCTTTTGTTGCCATGATGAATCTAAAACATTTACTTTTTTAAAAGTAAATTTTTAGAATCACTATATCAACAGGACACAAATGCTTTAGATATTAGTGAACTCAAATTGTAAGTAAACTAGTGTGTAAACTTACCTATCACCATTTGGGTTTAATATGTAGAAAATTGGCAAATTGTGGAGATCAGAGATATATAAAAAGTAGACATAATAGAAATTCTCTTCATTAGATTGATTCATAGCCAAATAATTAATTAATTCTTTTTATCCCAATGTAAAATTTAAAACAAATGGTCATTAAAAAAAGGGTGTTTTTTACATATAATATGTAAAATTTAAAACAAATGGTCATTAAAAAAAGGGTGTTTTTTACATATAATGTCATTTAATTAAAGATGATATTTTTCTCTCAAAAAAAAGATCATCAAAGATTATCTCAATTCAAAAATATAAAACTCGGGCATAATACTATTATTATTACTACAGCTTTGAGAATGAATCAATCAAAGATTTCATAAACATGAGAAGCACAAACAATTAAGGACAAACAATTAAGCATTAACTTTAACCATTCGAGTTAGAGAACATTGCACTAGTCTTGTAGGCACATGTACAAATCTAAGGATAATATGAAGAAAAATAATATAGGTCTTCACTATTATTTTATAATTGGGTAGAAGTTTTCTTGAGCAAAACTAACTTTTAGCTTGAAATGTTTCACTCTATCTGGATTTATTATTAATTAGGGAAAAATACAAAAGAGAAACTGATAGACCAATAATGTATTGACCCCTTATGATGAATTAATTGATTAATTAGTCAAGTTTATTAATTAATCAAATTAACATGCAAAATGTGTGGTAGCACAAACAAATCACCAGTAAACTAAAGAGCAGCGGAAAATAAATTTGACACGGGTGATTTGTTTTCGAATGGGGAAAATCAATACGGCAAAAACCCCACCGGGTGATTTTAAGGTCATCACTTCTAAGAATTCACTATTATCACAACAAATAGTTACAAGTAAATGAATTTCAATACCTTATACCAATCTACAGTTGAACCCTTACCCCAATATCCAATTGAACTTATTCTGTAGTAACAATCTTTCATTTTCAATGCACGGCTCTCAGTACATGACTAACCAATTGCGTGGATTCCAATACGCGACTTCAATCACCAACTGGAGAAGGATGTTAGTTGCAAAGTTTTTCAGTTCATCACATAGTGAAGATCAAGAAGCTCCTTGATCACAAAACCCTACGGTGTACAAACACAGCAGCTTCTTCAAGAGAAAGATGAATTAGGGCAAATTCTGTCTCCGGTCACAATTTGCATAAACAAAACTTTGCTCTTCACTTGTGCAACTTGTGTCACCTTTGATGGCACTTAAAATAATCCTATATATGTTTAGGGTTGTGAGAAAAGAAGGCCCAAACATACATTCACGGATTGGATGAAAAACAGACAAGAAATTCTAAATTTCATAAACCTCGACAGATTCCCTATCTGTTAAGCAGCTGTCAAGCCACGGGCTGAGACAGCTCTTTAAGCCTTGATAGATGCTAGCTGTCGAGTTTTAATGAACAGCACTTTCACACTTGATTCTTGGATAGACTTGCATGGTTTTAACACTTGAACTTGAAATCTTATTTCTTGAAGCATTAAACACATCATAGATCTACCCAATTACAACTAAAGTGCGTTTTGTCAAAAAATTAGTCAATTACATAAAATAGTGACATATGTTCCTAACATTGAATCACATATGTCCTAACAATCTCTCCCTTTGGCAATCTGTGACAAAACCACAATAAACAAATGAATATATGAGAGAAGTCATAAATCGCTCAACTCATACTTACTTGTTAAATACAATAAAATTTATCATAATACAAACTCTTGAAAATCTTTACAAAAAGAGAGTTTATGGCAAGTAGATTTTGACAACTTGTATTTCTGAATTACTTTAAACAAAACTCATCAAAACATCTTAGTGTGAAACAGAAATAATAGATTGCATACAATAATAAGAAGCATGTGCATAAAGAAAGAAATGAAACAACACATGTAAAGATAGATGAATATCATACATCAATATATATAAACTCAAATATAAATACAATGTATGTCAAAATGGTCATAAGACCAATATACAAGAACAATGTATCTAAAAAAGAGAGAAAAAAAAAAGATACATAAAAATCCTCACTACATCCCTTAAAATATGAACACTCCCCTTAACAAAAATATCTTATACTAACTCTCCACCTAAATATGACTACTCTCATATCCAAAACTATTTCCTCTTTTTGTTACAAGTAACAAAGGGTAAGAGTATCAAGTAGACATCTCGTTAGCACTAGAAGAGCTAGTATCTCCATCCTTATTATCATTATCGTCGTCGGAGTCATCATCATCCTCCAATGCCTCGTCATCCTCGAATGCCTCAGGAGGAGGAGAGAGAGACTCCACGAAGCCACCAAAGCGAGCCTGCTGTCTGGCAATACGGCTAACACGGGTGTTCACCTGACACAACTCATCACTAAGAGTGTCAAGGCGAGCATCCATGTGCCGAAACTGTGCCATGATCGCATCAAAAGGGAGCGGAGGTGGATGGAGCTGAAGGAGTGGGAGGAGCTGCCGACCCAGACTGCATCGAACGTAGTTGTGCCTCGCTCCGTTTAACAGTAGCGGCATCTATGGCACCCATTGCTAAGATTAGTGCCCTTAAATCCTATTGTATGATGCTATATATGATATTAAGTATGACATTATGTATGCTATTATATATGACTTAATATTGTAATTAATAAATTTGTTTTTATTATTATCTGAGATAATGGTAACATGAATATTCGGACATTATCATATAGTCCATGAGATGCATAATATGTGATTTATGTGAAAAATTATAGAAAATATAAATCACAAGTTTTTTGTAAATTCAGAATTAGAGTTCGTAGTCAGTGATGAAATTGGGCATTTCATCCAGTGTTGTCGATACCGTACCGTACTGGCCGGTACGGCCGGAATATACCGTACCGGCCGGTGATCCGGTACGATTAACCCCTACGTTTCGTACCGGTAAAAATACCGGCCGTACCGGCCTCGTACCGATCGTACCGGCCGGTATTTGAATACTGGACCGAAACGTTTAAAAAGCTGTTTTGTTAATTCTGACTTTATCAAGGGCAAAATTGTAATTTTATTAAATCCTAATTCTAAAACCCTAAGTTCCTAACACTACCCAGTTCCCGCGCCGGCACAGCCCTCTTTCTTTCTTTCTCTCTCTCACGCTCTCTCTCAGCTGCTCCGTTCTCTCTACCGTAGTAGTTTAAGGCCAATTTTTCTCTCACACTTGGCAGCTCCGCTCTCTGTTTCTCAGTCGGCGAGCCACAGCCCTCTTTCTTTCTTTCTCTCTCTCACGCTCTCTCTCAGCTGCTCTGTTCTCTCTGCCGTAGTAGTTTAAGGCCAATCTTTCTCTCACACTCGGCAGCTCCGCTCTCTGTTTCTCAGTCGTCGTTGCTCTGTTTCTCAGTCGCCGCTGCTCTGTCTCTCACTCGCCGCCGCTGCTCTGTCTCTCACTCGCCGCCGCTGCTCCGTCTCTCACTCTCTCGGCCACTCTCAGGTAACGTTTTGTCTTAATTTTTTTATGTGTGGAATTATACTTCATGTGGAATATGATAAATAAAAACTTGATTTTGGTTCTGTGTTCCTGAATTGTGTTGGTTCTGTGTTCCTGAATTGTGTTCTGTGTTCCTGAATTGGTTCTGTGTTCCTGAATTGATTTTGGTTCTGTGTTCTTGAATTGTGTTGGTTCTATGTTCCTGAATTGTGTTCTGTGTTCCTGAATTGGTTCTGTGTTCCTAAATTGATTTTGGTTCTGTGTTCCTGAATTGTGTTGGTTTTGTGTTCCTGAATTGATATATATTGTTGTTTCATTCTTGATTTTGGTTAGCTTCAAATATTGGGTTAGTAATTTACAACTTAGTATGACTATTAATAAAAAGGTAACTAGAGTTATTAACAAATAATTGATGGTATATATGCAGTGTAAATTATGACTGAAAATCAGTCAAGTGTAGCATCTGGCCCGGCTGTAAGGTCCGAGGATCCAGCATGGGCTTATGGCCGTGCTGTGCCGGATGCAAGAAATAACACCCAGTGTACTTTTTGTTGTAAAATGATAAGGGGGGGAGGAATTACTAGGCTCAAGTATCATTTAGCTGGGATTCCGGGTGATGTTGAAGCATGTAAAAAAGTATCTGAAGATGTAAAATGACAAATGAAACAATTGATTGAAGATTTAAAGAAAAATAAACAGAAAAAAAGAAGAATGAATAGAGAAATTGCAAATCCCTATGATGTAGAGGAGGAGGAGGAGGAGGATGATCATCATCATGATGAAGGTAATAATGATAATGAGAGAGGGGGTTCAAAGAGTCATTCATCAGTTAGTAATTATAACACTAAGGGGAAAGAAAAAGTTGGAGAAAAGTCAAACATTAAATCCTATTTTGCTCCAAGAACAAAACCTGGTTCTCAACCATCCATAAGGTCTTCTTTGGCCTCAAAGCAAATGGTTGAGAGGCAAGAATGAATTTTGCAAAATGGTGGTACCATGCTAATATACCTTTCCATGCCGCTCACTCTGTGTATTATCAAGAAGCTTTAGATAGTGTAGCAGCTATTGGGCCTGGTTTTAAGGGACCTTCTTATCATGACTTGAGGGGGCCTTTATTACAAAAACATGTGGGTGAAATGAATGATTATCTCTTAGATGTGAAAAATGATTGGAAAGTTTATGGGTGTTCAATTATGTCAGATGGGTGGACAAATCAAAAGAGAGCTCCAATCATTAATTTTTTAGTGTATTGTCCTAGAGGTACCATGTTTCTTAAATCCCTTGATGTGTCAGGCCTAACAAAGGATGCAGATACATTGTTTAAGTTGTTTGATAAAGTTGTTCAAGAAGTTGGGCCTGAGAACGTTGTGCAGTTCATTACAGATAATGATGCTTCTTACAAGTCTGCAGGAAAGAAACTAATGCAGAAATATGGGACATTCTATTGGTCTCCTTGTGCAGCCCATTGCATTGATTTAATGTTGGAAAATTTTTCTGATAAAAGATATTTTCCTATCATTTATGAAACCATTCAAAAGGCTCAAAAGATTACCAAATTCATATACAACCATGGCAAGATTTTAGCTTTGATGAGAAGCGACTTCACTAATGGTAGGGATTTGATTCGTCCAGCCATCACAAGGTTTGCAACTGAGTTTTTAAGTCTTCAATGCTTGACTAAGTTCAAGAAAGAACTTAGGCAAATGTTTACTTGTGATCAATGGGTCGAATCTCGATATGCTAGGGATGTCATGGGAAAGGAGGTGGCTGCAATTGTTTTGGAAGATAGAGAGTTTTGGTTAAAATGTCAACAAATAGTGAAGATTAGTGAGCCTTTGGTTAGAGTACTACGTCTTGTAGATGGGGATGAAAAACCATCAATGGGATACTTGTATGAGGCAATGGATAAAGCAAAGGAGAATATAAAAGCAAGGTTGAAGAATAAAATTTCTGCATATATACCATTTACTAGTGTCATTGATGCTAGATGGGATAAACAACTCCATAGTCCATTGCATGCAGCAGGTTGTTATCTTAACCCTGGAATCTTCTTTAGGCCGTCATTTAAGAAGCAAAAAGATGTTACAAAAGGCCTACTTAGTACCATTACAAGGCTGGTTTCTGATCCTGATGAGCAAGATATTCTTAGTTCTCAAATTGAATCATACAAAAAGTCTTTAGGTGACTTTGGAATGCCTATGGCAATCCGCCAACGTGAAAAACTAAGTCCAGGTATGCTATATGTATCTATACATATATATATACACATTTCATTTGAAAGTTTGTTATTTGTTTTGTACTAAATTAATAATTTCTTTTATTTTTGGAAGTTGCTTGGTGGGAGCAATTTGGAAATGACACTCCGGAATTACAAAAGTTTGCAATTTGAGTGCTAAGTCAGTGTTGTAGTGCAACTGGTTGTGAAAGAGCTTGGAGCACATTTGAGTTTGTCCATTCCAAGAGGAGAAATAGGCTTGAGCATAAACGTTTGAATGACTTGGTGTATGTTCGGTATAATCTGTTGTTACGAGAAAGGTATGTTTTTAAATATATTCAATTTTTATTTTGAATGATTAGAAAATGTCACCAATGTATGATATTGATTTTGGTAGGAACATTAGAAGGACAAAGGATTACTTGGATCCTATAAGCCTTGATAATATTGATTTAATGGAGGATTGGGTAGCTGAGAAATCTGAATTTTTGTTACTAAGTGAGGAAGATGTGAATTGGGATAGCATTGAAGAACCATTAGCAACAATGACTTTAGAAGATGATAATGATGATGATGATGATGATGTTGTTCTTGATGAGGAAGATGGTGAAAATGATGTTGTGTTGACAGATGCTAATACTCATGTGTATTATGGTCCTGATGTAAATCCTTTTGAAGGATGGGAGTAGATCTTGTGTAATTTGTGTTTATTTGTTTTCTTTATGTGTAATGAACAATCCTATGTAATTTGTGTTTATTTGTTTTCTTTGTGTGTAATGAACAATTTTATGTATGTGTTTTTTTTTAGTTGATGTTAAAGTTTCAAACAATGAATTATTTGTTCTTAATTGAAGTAATGTTTTATGATAAACATGAATTTTTGAGGTATTGTTTTATGGTAAATAGAGATTTTGTGTATGTATGTGTGTATGTGTGTGTGTGTATATATATATATATATATTAAATATATAAAATAGCGGTAAACCCGAAATGGTACACCGGTATTGACCGGTATCCGAAATATACCGTACCGGTGGCCAAATCGGTACGGCCTCCAATACGGTATTGACAACCTTGATTTCATCTGCGAAGACTATAACATATCAATTAAGATGATTTGTCTTGATCATGGAAGTTGAGACTTCTAGTTGATATGTTGATATGTTTTAAGAGTTAAGACATATTGAACTGGACCGTTGTGAGATTTATTATTCAAGAATAATAAATCTCACGACTTCTATTTACATAAACTCTTAATCCTGAGAGAATAATGGACCTGATCATGAAGTCTAGGTTGCTTTGATATATCAGGAATGAGATCTAAAGTAACGGTCAAAACCTCAGTATGTTGAGCAACCACATTTAGTGTTGATGGAACATATATTCTTAAGATGAAATTTATAGTCTCTTAACGGAAATATAAAATATTTTCTTGAAATAAGTTTAATGGGCACGGTTATTCAGAGTGTTAGGCCTAATCACTTTAGTAAGAAATTACTAAAGTATATATTTATGGAATTGGATTTCATAAATATATGATGAATAACTTAAATTGATTAAACCGGGTACTCAAGGATTAAGATGTAGTAATCTACAAAGTGGCAGACTTCATTTATGACTTTGTATTACTACGAATATTTTATGAAGAGGTTGCATATACAATAAAGTTTTGGGATATAATTTATTAATAAGGCCTAGAGTATAATTTTATTTATATAGTGATATTAAATATAATTAATGGTAACTTTGGACTTGTCAAGAATTGATAGAAAAACCCAAAACCCATTGGAACTAGTGTCTTATTTGTTTCCTTTTGGTCCCACTCCAAGTCACATATTAAAGTCCAATTGGAAAGGTCCAAAAGGCTAGCTCAATTAGATAATCAGTTATAAGAGGAGAAACATATAGATTTTGGTAAAAAAAAAAAAAAAAAAAAAAAACAATGAATTGGTGTATGTGAGTGTTGGACACTCTTTCATTCTCCTTTGAACAAATTCATAGAAACTGATTGAGAGACCACACTTCTTGGGCGTTAGTGGAATTGGAGTGAAGATTAAAGATGTTCTCAAGAACTTCCGATCTTTGGTTTTGAATTTCATCACACCAAGGTACACTCTCCTGTTCTTATATTCTAAAACTTACATAGCACATGTTAACAATTGCGAATGAAGTAGATCCGTTAATTTTCCGCTGCATTCATACATATTTTCATCATATCAAACCACATTTATTTCATCTTTTTTCAATTTCCCAAATGCTCTCCTTTGCAAATCTTATCTCCTCTTTAGGGTTCACCCTTCCTCTCTATATATTTTTTTATGGATTTTACTAACGTGTGTTCTAAGGGTACACAATAGTATACTATTTTTAAAAACAAGTTTTATTAGGAATTGAAAATTTTTTTACAGCTTTTTCAATTCCCGATAAAATTTTTTCAAGAACGGATTTGTTAATTTATGCCCAGCATACATTAACCGAACCCCTTTTTTTATTTACTTTTTCTCCTCGCCATAACTCTAATTCTTCCTTCGTCAGTCTCATCATCCCCTTGGATATTCAAAATTTTCCTTAACAGAAGTAGCTTTATGGGTGTGGGGCCAGAGAATTCGTGGCCCAGGCCCACTCTACATTAGGGCCCAAGGCCCAATCCGAGGAGAGCCATTGCCGAGGACGACCTCCTGCTCGGCACTTCACTAAATGCCCAAAGAAAGGAGCAAACTGAGCGTAGGGGTAGGGCAAGGGAAAAAGCCGCCAACACAGTAATACGGAATTCTGCGTCTGACAAGCCCATACTCAAACCCATGCCTTTGTGCTTTTCCAGCAACTCCCAACCACTCTAAGTATGGGTCGACTTGACAGGCTTGCACCCCAAAAGTAAAATTAACACGTGGACGCAAAAAGGGGAAGGGAACACCAATATAAAAGGAGAAGAAAACAAAGCTGGAGGAGAGGCCGGAGGACTCTGGCTAATGGAGGGTTTAGCTAGTCAAGCCCGCCCATGCAGTATTTCCCATTGGAACTATGACTAAACCGCTGGCCTGTGCCCAAGGTCATACCTTTCAAGCCCACTCTCTACAAATGATATTGTGTGGGCCTCTTTACGTACGAACCCAATATTATCTTGGGGTCGTTACAAATTGAGTCCCTACAATTGGTGCCGTCTGTGGGAAGGTTTGCATCTTGGCATAGGCGATAGTTCGAGACAGTTCCCTTGGCTTTTCTACCAGTCGGTTATGATGTTCTAGCGTAAAGTTCCATTAGGGGCTATGATTCTTGAATAGGGGCTACGCTTTATATCGTCCGCCGCGCAGATGGTTCTAGGGCCTTGGTCGAGGAGCTAAGTTCCCTAAAGCCAAGGCCCCGAAACCAACTACTTAAACGAAAAAGTACAAGTTTTGGACAGAACCAAGGCCTTGTATGGTCCTCGGACTCAAGCCTCTGGGGAAACCAACTACTTAAACGAAAAAGTACAAGTTTTGGACAGAACCAAGGTCTTGTATGGTCCTCGGACTCAAGCCTCTGGGGAAACCAACTACTTAGAAGCAAAAGTACAAGTTTTGGACAGAACCAAGGCCTTGTATGGTCCTCGGACTCAAGCCTCTGGGGAAACCAACTACTTAAACGAAAAAGTACAAGTTTTGGATAGAACCAAGGCCTTGTATGGTCCTCGGACTCAAGCCTCTGGGGAAACCAATTACTTAAACGAAAAAGTACAAGTTTTGGACAGAACCAAGGCCTTGTATGGTCCTCGAACTCAAGCCTCTGGGGAAACCAACTACTTAGAAGCAAAACTACAAGTTTTGGACAGAACTAAGGCCTTGTATGGTCCTCGGACTCAAGCCTCTGGGGAAACCAACTACTTAAGAGGAAAATTGCAGGGTTTAGACACAGCCTGGACGTTATATGGCCCTAAGAGTCTACCCCAGATGAGAGCTATCCATTGATAGATGGGTTAATTCCTAGACCGACTGAAATCCGCAGCCTACCCTCGGATCCTCGATACCAAGGGAATTGGTGCAACTGTTATAGGGCCAGGTGTTATTAAAACACGGCCAAAGCCCCTCACTGCTCGGCAGCCCCTCGGAGGGTATATTTAGTATTTATCGTTCTCGGACGATCGCCGCGCCTACGTTACGGGGCATTAAGCCGTTATCTCGGTTAGTTTTCTGAGTTTAACTTACTGGGAATTATCGTTATTATATTTGATAATACTTGATAATGCCGATAAATTCAGATTGGTAAGGTTCTGTTTCAAAATTTCCTGTTCTAAACATCACTAAAGGAAAATACATACATAGCACACCCGTTCACAAAGTAATTGCTGCCGAAAGGAAAAGTATTTAAAAAGAAATAAGTTCATCTTTTATTAAGACAAAGAAATAGTACAGTGTACAATGAAAAGCTGGAATAAGCTTATACTAAAGCTAACTACATAAGCGAAAAGAAAAAATACAAGAGAATGAAGAGAAAGCCGAAGAAGAAGTGCAGAGGAGAGGTTGGCTGCTGTTCCAAGATGTCGTTTAAGGAAACCATTCCTCAACGCTTTTACATGCCTATAACTCAGGCAGCCAAAGAACCCAACTTGGGGCCTGCACCGTTGAAGAAAAGGTGCAGGGAACCTGACCTCAGGCTAGCACCGCTTGAAGAAAAGGTGCAGGGAGCCAGAAGTGGAGGAGCCTCCGTATAACCACGCCTGCGATAGAGCAAACGGCGCTGATGGCGGAAAACTTTACTTCTGACGCGTCAAGAATCTGACGCGACCAGTACCTGCTTCGGATTTTGGCTAAAAGAGGTAGAAATACCATCCTCACCTTACCAAGATGGAAGATCATCTTGAGTCTGTGTCCACCTTGTCCAGACCACATCACCTTGAGCCTCGGAGGGACCCGGTGCCTCTGTGGCGGGTGTAGTTCCTTCACCCCTATACGTACCTTAGGCATATTGCACTAAGGGTGGGAAGCACTAAATATGGAAACTGTGATTATGGCTGAAGGATTACGGTTGTGAAGAAAACCGAAGGGTTTGGGTGTAAGAGGAATAACCTCCTGTCCCACTTATTTAAAGGGAAAGGAGGAGATATTTAATTTACGCAGAGTTCCAAGGAATGCTACGGACAAGGAATAGTCGGCTCAAGTTCCAACGCCATTCGTGACCGTAGGATCTGAAGATCCTCGCGAAGGCGTACCTTGCGTATAGAAGTGTCAAAGGACTCCGCTTGAGTGGGTAAATGAATGCCTCTTAATTTGGCATGTCCCCCGTGTAAATGGAAAAACACAAATATTAATGGAGTGTAGAATCAGAGCAAGCTATGATGTAAGCCCAACATTATCAAAATCCTCCTCCCCAACTAAAAGTCGGGCAGCAGGCTTTTGAGGGGCTATTGTGGGGCCAGAGAATTCGTGGCCCAGGCCCACTCTACATTAGGGCCCAAGGCCCAATCCGAGGAGAGCCATTGTTGAGAACGACCTCCTGCTCGGCACTTCACTAAATGCCCAAAGAAAGGAGCAAACTGAGCGTAGGGGCAGGGCAAGGGAAAAAGCCGCCAACACAGTAATACGGAATTCTGCGTCTGACAAGCCCATACTTAAACCTATGCCTTTGTGCTTTTCCAGCAACCCCCAACCACTCTAGGTATGGGTCGACTTGACAGACTTGCACCCCAAAAGTAAAATTAACACGTGGACGCAAAAAGGGGAAGGGAATACCAATATAAAAGGAGAAGAAAACAAAGCTGGAGGAGAGGCCGGAGGACTCTGGCTAATGGAGGGTTTAGCTAGTCAAGCCCGCCCATGCAGTATTTCCCATTGGAACTACGACTAAACCGCTGGTCTGTACCCAAGGTCATACCTTTCAAGCCCACTCTCTACAAATGATATTGTGTGGGCCTCTTTACGTACGAACCCAATATTATCTTGGGGTCGTTACAAATTGAGTCCCTACAATGGACTTATAGCTTTGTAGGTTCCAAGAGTCTTTAGTAAAGTAACTGATGTAGCTTAAGCTTATAGCTTTGTTTAGTTTGTTAGTTCCAAGAAATTTATATTGTGAATTAATATGCGTATTTTGTAGTTCAATAAGACATGAAATATCAGTACATATTGATGTAAATCTGAAAATATTAGCTAAACTCGTGAGTAAGTTGCAAGCAAGTCACGAAATTCATTGTCTTCACAATTCTTCACAAAAATCTCGCTTAACTCCTACATTAATTCCCACAAACAAGCAGGAAATTGATTGAACATACTACAATTAAAGTCGTCACAAAATTAAATCCTACAAGAATATAATTGTAAATCTGATCTTTACAAAATCCACGTTTAATTAATACAATAACAAATATTCTATGGGTAAAACATTTATAGGCTTATAGCATCGTTAGTTCCAAGAAAATTATATTATTAATTGATATGTGTATTTTGTAGTTCCATAAGACATGAAATATTAGTACATATTGATGTAAATTGGAAAATATTAGCTAAACTTGTGAGTTAGTTGCAAAGAAGTCACGAAATTCAATGTATTCACAATTATTCACAAAAATCTCACTTAATTCTTACATTAATTCCCACAAACATGAAAGAAAATGATTGAACATAATACAATTAAATTGGATACAAAATTAAAACCAACAAGAATATAATTATAAATCTGAACTTTACAAAATCCACGGTTAATTAATACAATAACAAATGTTCTATGGATAAAACAATTTTAATTTTGTTATTTGTATGTAAACTATTGTAGTAGTGTCTGTTTTTTGTCTTTATTAGCTAGTCCAAACAGTTACAGTCAAACCCAACGCAAATTTGAATTTAGTTTCTCATTTTCGTTTCAGGTTAGTTTTCCCTCTATTCTCTCTCAGTCTCTCACTTGCCAAAGTGATTTCGAGGAAAAAAAATAACTCGGTTTAATTTATGACAAAAATGCCAGATTAAGAATTTTGTCCGAAACAAAAGTTCTCCAAAACTTGTATTTGCATATTTTGATGTCTGGGACGCAAATAGGAAATATATTTTCCAAAAAAAAAAAAAAACTCGTTTCAATTTGGGACCGAAATGCGTCGGTCGTAATGGGACAAGAATTTTGCCCGAATTAAAATATCCGCGGTTTTATCTCGAAAACATCTTCAAAGAATATTTTGAGGCCAAATATAGAAATAGCAAACAGATTTTGCGGAAAAAAAATATTAATTCGGTTTAATTTGGGACAAAAATGCTAGATCAAGAATTTTGTCCAAAATAAAATTTCTCCATTTTTTCTCGAAAATTTGTACACACTATATTCAATAGTCCCAAATACAAATAGAAAAGAGATTTTGTGAGAAAAAAAATTCCTACTAATATTTGATGAAAACGCCACCATCTAGTACAGGACAAGAATTTTGTCCGAAATAAAATATCATAATATTTCTGCAAAACTTGTATAAGGAAAATTAAAATATAAGGGATAAGAAGAGGAATGAAATTTTGTAAAAAAAAAAAAAAAAAAAAAAAAAATCATTTCAATTTTTTATGAAAATGCCCGCGACCCCAACGAGACCCGTATTTTTCCCGAAATAAAATATCAGTGATCTCGTCTCGAAAACATGGTCACAAAACATTTTTAGGTCAAATATAGAAATTGCAATGAGATTTTGTGTGAAAAAAAAGTACGCGATTTAATTTAGGACAAAAATGAGAGAACAAGAATTTTGTCCAAAACAAAATTGTGGGTGCATGTTTTGCTTCAAGGAAACTCATGTACGTAAGAGTACCACTAGTTTGGTTAACCAAACTAGTGGTACTCTTACTCCATTGGTTCATCCCTTATATGGTAGAAAGAGGGAAGAGATCTTTCAATGTGGGAAAGCAAAAATTGCCTAGGAGTACATGAGTTTCCTTGAAGCAAAAAATGCACCCACAAAATTGTTCAGCTTTTACTCAAAAACTTTTACACACCATATTAAGAAGTCCTAGATACAAATAGGAAAGTGATTGTGTGGAATAAAAAAAAAAAATCATGTTAATATTGGATGAAAACGCCACCAGCTAGTGTCAGACAATAATTTTAACCAAAATAAAATATCTTGATATTTTCTCCAAAACTTGTTTTGACATATTCAGATGTTCGGGATGCAAATAGGAAAGATATTTTCAAAAAAAAAACTCGTTTCCATTTGGGACAGAAATGCGTCAGCCGTAATTGGACAGGAATTTTACCCGAATTTAAATATCAGCGGTTTTGTCTCGAAAACATCTTCAAAGAATATTTTGAGGCCAAATATAGATATGGAAAAGAGATTTTGCCCAAAAAAAAAAATAACTCGATTTAATTTGGGAGAAAAATGCCAGATCAAGAATTTTGTACGAAATAAAATTTCTCCATTTTTACTCTAAAACAAGTACACACCATATTCAAAAGTCCCAGATACAAATAGGAAAGAGATTTTGTGAGAAAAAAAAAATTCCTATTAATATTTGATGAAAACGCCACCATCTAGTACAGGACAAGAATTTTGTCCGAAATAAAATATCGTAATATTTTCTGCAAACCTTGTATATGGAAAATTTAAATATAAGGGATACAAAGAGGAAAGAAATTTTGCAACGAAAAAAAAAAAAAAAAAAAAAAATAAAAAACTCATTTCCGTTTTTTATGAAAATGCCCGCAACCCCAACGAGACCAATATTTTTCCCGAAATAAAATATCAGTGGTTTCGTCTCGAAAACAAGTTCTTAGAATATTTTGAGGCCAAATATTTAAATTACAATGAGATTTTGTGGGAAAAAAAAGTACTCGATTTAATTTTGGACGAAAATGCGAGAACAAGAATTTTGTCCGAAATAAAATTATTCAGCTTTTACTCAAAAACTTTTACACGCCATATTAAGATGTCCTAGATACAAATAGGTAAGAGATTTTGTGACATAAAATAAATAAATAAATAAATAAATAATCGTGTTAATATTGGACGAAAACGCCACCAGCTAGTGTCGGACAATAATTTTGACCGAAATAAAATATCTTAATATTTTCTCCAAAACTTGTATTTGGCATATTTTGATGTCCAGGATGCAAATAGGAAAGATATTTTCCAAAAAAAAAAAAAAAACTCGTTTAAATTTGGGACAGAAATGCGCTGGCCGTAATGGGACAAGAATTTTGCCCGAATTTAAATATCAGCGGTTTTGTCTAGAAAACATCTACAAAGAATATTTTGAGGCAAAATATAGAATAACAAAGAGATTTTGTGGAAAAAAAAAAAACTCGGTTTAATTTAGGACAAAAATGCCAGATTAAGAATTTTGTTTGAAATAAAATTTCTCCATTTTTACTCGAAAACTTGTACACACCATATTCAAAAGACCCAGATACAAATAGGAAAGGGATTTTGTGAGAGAAAAAAAAAATTCCTATTAATATTTGATGAAAACACCACCCTTTAGTACAGGAAAAAAATTTTGTCCGAAATAAAATATCGTAATATTTTCTGCAAAACTTGTATATGGAAAATTTAAATATAAGGGATACAAAGAGGAAAGAAATTTTGCAAAAAAGAAAGAGAAAAAAAAAAACTCAGTTCAATTTTTGATGAAAATGCCCGCAACCCCCAACGAGGCCATTATTTTTCCCGAAATAAAATATCAATGGTTTCGTCTCAAAAGCATGTTCACAAAATATTTTGAGGCCAAATATAGAAATTGCAATGAGATTTTGTGGGAAAAAAAAGTACTTGATTTAATTTAGTACAAAAATGCGAGAACAAGAATTTTCTCCAAAATAAAATTATTTAGCTTTTACTCAAAAACATGTTCACGCCATATTAAGAAGTTCTAGATACAAATAGGAAAGTGATTTTGTGACCAAAAAAAAATTCATGTTAATATTTGGTGAAAACGCCACCAGCTACTGTAGGACAATAATTTTGTCCGAAATAAAATATCTTAATATTTTCTTCAAAACTTGTATTTGCATATTTAGATGTCCGGGATGCAAATTGGAAAGATATTTTCCAAAAAAAAAAACTCGTTTCAATTTGGGACAGAAATGCGTCAGCCGTATTGGGACAAGAATTTTGCCCGAATTAAAATATCCGCGGTTTTGTCTTGAAAACATCTTCAAAGAATATTTTGAGGCCAAATATAGAAATTGCAATGAGATTTTGTGTGAAAAAAAGTACTCGATTTAATTTAGGACAAAAATGCATGAACAAGAATTTTGTCCGAATTAAAATTATTCAGCTTTTACTCAAAAACTATTACACGCCATATTAAGAAGTCCTAGATACAAATAGGAATGAGATTTTGTGACATAAAAAAAAAAATTCATGTTAATATTGGATAAAAAACGCCACCAGCTAGTGTTGAACAATAATTTTGAACGAAATAAAATATCTTAATATTTTCTCCAAAACTTGTATTTGGTATATTTAGATGTCCGAGATTCAAATAGGAAAGATATTTTCCAAAAAAAAAAAAAAAAAACTCGTTTCAATTTTGGATAGAAATGCGTCGGCCGTAATGGGACAAGAATTTTCCCCGAATTAAAATATCAGCGGTTTTGTCTCGAAAACATTTTCAAAGAATATTTTGAGTCCAAATATAGAAATGGCAAAGAGATTTTGCCGGAAAAAAAAAATAAATAACTCGGTTTTCGTCAAATTACTCTATTTGATTTTGTCCAAAATAAAATTTCTCCTTTTTTACTCGAAAACTTATACACACCATATTTAGAAGTCCCAGATACAAATAGGAAAGAGATTTTGTGAGTAAAAAAAAAAAAAAAAATTCTTGTTAATATTTAACGAAAACACCACCAGGTAGTACCGGATAAGAATTTTGTTTGAAATAAAATATCGTAATATTTTCTTCAAAACTTGTATATGGCGTATTTAGATGTCCGGGATACAAATACGAAAGATATTTTTCAAAAAATAAAAAAACTCGTTTCAATTTTTGATGAAAATGCCTATGACCCCAACGAGACCAATATTTTACCCGAAATAAAAAATCAGCGTTCTCTTCTCGAAAACATGTTCACAGAATATTTTGATGCCAAATATAGAAATTGCAATGAGATTTTGTGGGAGGAAAAAAGTACTCGATTTAATTTAGGACAAAAATGCCAAAATAAGAATTTTGTCCGAAATAAAATTATTCAGCTTTTACTCAAAAACTTGTACACGCCATATTAAGAAGTTCCAAATACAAATTGGAATGAGATTTTGTTACATAAAAAATAAAAATTCATGTTAATATTTGATGAAAACTCCACCAGCTTATGTCGGACAATAATTTTAACCGAAATAAAATATCGTATTATTTTCTCCAAAACTTGTATCTGGCATATTTAGATGTCCTGGATGCAAATAGGAAAGATATTTTCCAAAAAAAAAGAAACTCGTTTCAATTTTGTACAGAAATGCGTCGGCCGTAATGGGACAAGAGTTTTGCCCGAATTAAAATATCAGCGGTTTTGTCTTGAAAACATCTTCAAAGAATATTTTGAGGCCAAATATAGAAATATCAAAGAGATTTTGCGAAGAAAAAAAAAAACTCGGTTTAATTTAGGACAGAAATGCTAGATCAATAATTTTTTCCGAAATAAAATCTCCATTTTTACTCGAAAACTTGTGCACATCATATTCAGAAGTCCCAGATACAACTAGGAAAGAGATTTTGTGAGAAAAAAAAAAATTCCTATTAATATTGGATGAAAATGCCACCATCTAGGACAAGAATTTTGTCCGAAATAAAACTCGTTTTCATCCAATATTAACAAGAATTTCTTTTTCTCACAAAATCTTTCCTATTTGTATCTGGGACTTCGAAATATGGCGTGTACTAGTTTTGGAGTAAAAACGGGGAAATGTTTATTTCGGACAGTCTTGTTGTTCTAGCATTTTTGTCCTAATTTAAACGATTTTTTTTTTTTTTTCGTTAAATCTCTTTGCCAATTCTATACATGGGCTCATAATATTCTATGAACATGTTTTTGTGACAAAACAGTTGATATTTTATTTTGGGCTTTTCTTTTATGAAAAAAAAAAAAAAAAAATTATTTGCATAAAGACTACAAAGACAAGCTCATTAAATGAGCTATTCCAGCATGGGCTGAAATCCACTTTTGCCACACACCAAGCCTTATTCTCAAGACATTTTCGAGCTATACCAAAAATAAGATTTTACTAATGTGTGTCTTAAGGGTACATAATAATTTTTATTTTTGGAAAAATTTTTCTCAAAAATTGAAAAAGTGATGACAACTTTTTCAATTTCTAAGAAAATATTTCCAAAATATAAAAATTAATGTGTGTCCTAAGGACACACATTAACCGGAACCTACTAAATAAGCTGCTGCTCAAGATGAGATATAATAAGTCACTGCCCTTCGTGTTGTTTCACAGTCCAAGAAATTTTATTATACAGATTTGAGATTAAGACACACATTAACCGGAACCTACTAAATAAGCCGCTGCTCAAGATGAGATATAATAAGTCACTGCCCTTCGTGTTGTTTCACAGTCCAAGAAATTTTATTATACAGATTTGAGATTATAGTGTAGTCCAAGTCCTACACGTGGTGAGCTAGATATTAAACTTGAGAATCTATTGGATTCATTACTGCAGTTACTGTTACAACTTCTGTTAAAATAGAAAAGAAAACTTTATGTCAAATTTAAAGATAGCTCACCGTAGCTTGGGTCTGGAGTTGTTTACTATCCCAATAAATATCAGCACTGCATATATCATTTTAGCGACTACTTCGCTTTTTTGCCTTTTCTTCTACTGGGTTTCTCAACCACGCAGAAGTCAAATCAAATGCTGTTTAGATGGGAGAAGCCAGTCACACTCGTGAGTACAGTTACACGAGTTTTTTAATTTTTTGAAACCGAGAACAGTTTTAATGAGTTGAGTAACATTTTCATAGTTGCATTAAAATTTTCACACCCTAATTTCAGACCCAACTTTCTTTCTTCCTTTATTTTTATTATTATTTTATTTTAGTAACTTCCTCTTTTGTTTCTTGATGAATACTTTGAATAAATTCTATTGTCCTGTTGTGATTCAAGTTTATAAAAAATATATTTATATATATATAAAAAAAATCTAGAGTATTACCATTTATACATATTCACTAGAGGACTTTTGATATACATGCGCTGTTTGATGAAAATCCAAGATTAGTTCCCTTGACGATCACGACCTATATATTAATCCATCTCATTAAACTTCTGTTTAATTCCAGCAAACAGAGATTAAAATAACATCTGATGATGAATCACCATCATTAGTTACCCAAGAAGATCCCAAATGTTAGTCGCACATAATTAGCTACATACCAATTAAGTGTTAGGGAAGTAGATATACATCCAGGCAATAGGATACATGTCCAAACCGTGACAGGACAATTATAGCTATACATAACCGACCCACTAAAGAGTACCGTTCATTTCTTTAAATTTCTTAAGAACATATTCACACCTCAGTTTTTTGTTAGGAAGGCAATCAAAACACTCCCGGATTTCAGCGTTTTCGAAAATTGACAGACAAAAAACCGTATATACATCTGAGGTACGCAGATCATCAATTTTGTAGACCTCGCTCATACAAGCATCTATTTCTTCCTCAACCTCTTCGGGAGACATATTCAAACGACCCCTTGAATGCAACTCCTCGGGTGCTAGCGAAGGTGGAGTTTGGTTAAAAACCGAACAAAGCATGTTCGGCGATATCATACGTTTCCTTCGAAAAACTTCCGACTCAGGAACGACCTGCACAGATATAACCGATATTATAATTTTTAATAGAAATGGGACAGCATCTTCTGCCGGACAGACTTCCACTCTTATTTTAGAGCCTCTCTTAAAATCATTCTGACAAAAAAAAATAATCTCCTCGTCAACCAAACCACAAATTCCAAAAGGCGGAAATGCACTTTTGGTCCCTACATTTTGGACTTTGTTACAATTTGGTCCCTAAATTGATTTAGGTCCTAGGTCAGTCCCTGATTTTAAAAAATCGTTTTTAAAATAGTCCCTACTGTCAACCCAATGACAGAAAATGCTGAGATGGCAAACGGCGTGCCCTACTTGCTGCCATGGCACTGACGTGGATAATGAAATATTATTAAAAAAACTTATTTGGAATTTTTGAAATGCCATGTCAAATTTAAATTAATAAAAAATTAAAACAAAAATCCAAGTTAGAAATTTTAAAATAAATAAACATAATTTAATTATATTAAGAAAAAAAAGTTTTTCAATTTAAAAATTTGAGTTTAAAAAGTGGGTTTGTTTTTCATTATTTTTTAGAAGAACATTGTTCTTCTTCATCCCCAGGACATGAACTTCATGCTTCATGTTCTTCCCCAAATCAAACCCAATAAATCCAAAAAATCAAACCCATAAACATCCGGTAAATTAAACCTAATAAATCCAAGAAATCAAACTCATAAACCACCCAATAAATCTAAGAAATCAAATCCATAAACATCCAGTAAATCAAACCCAATAAATCCAAGAAATCAAACCCATAAACCTCTAGTAAATCAAACCCAATAAATCCAAGAAATAAATATACAAATCCACATCAAGGAAAAAAAAAAAAAAAAAAAAAAAACCAAACTCACCGAGACAACTCCATCTCCGAAACACAAACATGGCCACACCGATCTCCACGGTCACACCGATCTCCACCTCCACTATTGACCACCCACCCTTACAGAAACCCAGAAAAAAGCGGCTATATCTCCAGCTCAACAACCACCCTTGCTACTTCACCACCAGCTCTTGCTCCGGCCGTATCTCTATCCTCTCCCAACCCATACACCAAACCCAACCCAACAAAAAATCCAAAGATGGCTCCTAGCTCTTCGTCTCCCACGACCCAGCCGATCCTGACTCGGTCATCTACCTCCTCTTCCCCGACTCACCAACTCGCTTCGAACCCGAGTCCGAACTCGTCCTCTGCTTTGAATCGCTCATCGTCGCCATGGAGTGCAAAGACCTCGCCTCGGCTCAGTCGCTGGTCTACACAACGAGGTCGGCCGGGTTCAGAGATTCCGGCATAACCAACGCAAACAACAAGCGCGTGATCGTCGCGATCCGCTGCTCGATCCGGCTGGAGGTTCCGTTGGGGACCATCGAGTCCGTCATGGTCTCACCGGAGTTCGTTCTCACATCGTCCGCGTGGCCAACGAGAAAATGGAAGAGACAGAGAAAGAGAGGATCTGAGGAAAAAAAAAAAAAAAGAAAGATAAAGACAGAGAGAATTGAAAAAGTTTTTTTTTTTTTTTGTTTTTAATTTTGAATTTTTTCAGTTTAATTTTTTTTAAATTATTTTTATTTTTTTATTAATTAAAATGCTGACTTGTCATTAAAACGCTGACATGAATGCTGACGTGGTATTTTTAATAATATTTTAATATCCATGTCAACGCCATGTCAGTAAGTAGGACACGCCGTTTGCCACCTCAGCATTTTCTGTCATTGGGTTGACGGTAGAGACTATTTTAAAAATGATTTTTGAAAATCAGGGACTGACCTAGGACCTAAATCAATTTAGGGACCGAATTGTAACAAGGCCCAAAATGTAGGGACCAAAAGTGCATTTTCGTCATTCCAGAAACTTCATTCCCACCTAAAAGCCACAGAACAAGGAAGCCCAGATAAGAACAGCAAGGAACAGACCATCCATACAAGACAGAATGCAGAGTTTATCGTCTTCACTTTTTCACTTATTTTATTCTTTTCTATTGTGTGATTTGGATTCATACGTTAGTTTTGTATTTGTTTTCAACTAGGCATGAACATGAGTACAAAGCACAAGACAATAAAAAAATAAAAAGCAACAAACATATCAAGAAAAGAAACATATAACGATGAAAAAGAAGCATGAACAGAAAAGAAAATACTAACCCTCACTAATTGATTCCACTTGTAGACACTAATGTCAATTTTCCCAGTAGTAGCATTAACCGTTTCTAAAGGCACATAATGGGTTGCACGGACATAGGTTTCCCAGAAGGCCCGTAGTTCAGCCCATGTTAGGTTTATATTTGTTAAATTTTAGTATTATTAATACACCATGTTGTATATGCTAGAGTGAATGTGGAAGAGGAAGCATAGAATAGGAATACCGAGAACACGAGGGTTACATGGTTCAGCCTTGACGGCCTACATCCACGGAGGAATCCCTTAAGAGCTACATCTTTATTGTGTATAAGAGTGTAGTACAATAACCTCCTGTATTACAATGAACCCTAACATGAGTATATATAAGCGACTAAACCCTAGACTATTAGTACAAGCAGGACTGGGCTTGGACTTATTACATTGGGCTAATATATGTTTAATATATATCTCTAACGATATTGTAGAAGTTGAGTTCAATTCCAAACTCTCTCTTAACTGCTGCTGCAATTGTATTAACTTTGTCCCTTGGGATGTCTGTGGTGCTGCCTTCCCAATTGACATTCCGCGAGGCGTACATCAAAAAGAACTCTATTGCTCCTTCTATATCAAGTAGTTTTTCCATGGTAGTCTTTTTTCTCCCGATGCAACTTTTTCTTTCTTGAAAGGAATGAGGAAATTGTAGAACGTCTCTCCTTTTATAGGGGCACATAAACTGGACCGAAAAGAAAATCCTCAATGTATATAATTTTTTTATTTATTATATGAGCACACGCTAAATGGATTGTTTATAAACAATACCTTTTCCATTTTAATATAAACAATCCACTTTGGTCTATTTGGGATCTAAGTGTGTTTGGATACTACTTTTATTATGCTGAAATTGAATATACCAAAAATTACAGTGAGGCCTATGAATAGTAGTAAAAATAACTTAAATAGTAAAATAAACTGACTTTTTAATTCTTTCTGTAATTCAAGCCATTCGGCTATTCATCAATAAAATTATAGTGTTCTTTCTCAAAAAAAAAAAAAAAAAAAAAACTGACTTTTTAATTTTGGCCAAACACATGCTTAATATAATAAGTAAGATTAATATATATATATATATATATATATATATATATATATATATATATATATATTGTAAGAACCAAGTATAAGACCTATGAGCCTTGGATTACTTTGGGCTCACAATCTATTTGTAGTGGGTTTGAAGATTTCCTACTATGGGTCGTTCTCGGCAGAGAGACTCAAAGTAACGCCCAGTTGATATTCACTCCTTCACTCTTTTCCCTCAAATTCTCTCAACCCCCTCTTCTCCCAACTTTCTTCTATTTATAGCCAAGGTTAGTGGGGAGGTTATGATTACAACCACCGTTAGTGCTACTGAAGGTCCAATGTTTTCTGATTAAAGTGGATGTTCAGGTGGGAGGGCGGTGCGGCATTTATGATCTTGGAACTTGGTTCCATCTTGCCGATTATGTTCGGCAATTCAGTTTCCTGTGCAAATTGTACCTTCCCGGGAAAGGTTTATATACATAACCGGGAACTTTTGACCGACCACTACTTGGACCCCAATATCTTACACTTGTTTGTTCATCAAGGAAGCTTTAAGAAGGGAGCAGGAGAACTGGACCTTTTTGATGGGCCTGTGCCTAAGGCCGGCATAGGACTGGGCCCAGGGCCTGTATGGGCCTGTGCTCAAGGACGGCATGAGGCTGGGCCCGGGGTCTGTGTGGGCCTGGGATCTAGGTACCGTACAATAGCCCCCCCTTGATTCATACTCGGTCGCCGAGAAGAATCAAGGAGCTACCTGGGCCTTTTGACCTCGGGGATATTCTAGCCTGGGACTTCTGACTGTCTCTTCTCATTAATATTCACCTCAAAAGACGCGCCGTTTCGCGGCGCCAGGCGCAGTCGTCATCATTGCCTGACGGTTCGTGAACTGAAGCGGCGTGCGAATCAGTTACGCTTGGTATTCGCTGGGTTGCTCGTACACTGTGCCCATTTATTGCTCGATTAGGCGTTTCTTCTTCCCCCATCTCTTTCTGGTTCTATAAATAGTCCCTCTCTGAACACTATTTTATTTTTCCTTTGCCTCTGATCTTTAGTGCTTACTCTCTGCTGACCACATTTCTGTGCGCTTGCCTGCTTAAAGTTCTTTTCCTCCTTAGAACCCAAAGTAAGTTTTTCTTCCCTTTCCTGTTCCTTCAGCTTTATTTCTTTGAGTTCACTGTCGTAGTTTTTAGGCGTTAGATATGGGTTACTCTTACCTCCTAGAATCCCCTGCTGCCTTGGCCACCTTTAGGAGTAAATTTAACATTCCCAACGACGTGGATGTGGCCTACTGCCACGAGAGTGATATTGAACTCCACTGAGGACGGGGTACAGCCTTCTTTCCTTTGATGTCCATTTTAGAAGGTGGGGTCAGGTTCCCCGTAGATCCCCTCCTGATAAACGCACTCACTTACTATGGGCTGTGCCCCGACCAGCTTCCCCCCAACTTTTATCGGGTAGTTAGTTGTGTCAGTAAGCTGAACCATACCTTTAACTTACAGTTAGACCACCACGATATTAACCAAATGTATAGGCTCTGTGGGAGCAAGGCCACCAATTATTACCTAAAGACAAGAGATGCTCGGGTACGGCTGATATCATGCCTACCTGATTCGAACAGGAACTCCGCCGGGGAGTTCGTTAGGGTGCGCGGCAATTGGTTTGCCGGGGATATCCCTTGCCCCCTTACAAAGCGTGAAGTGGGTTCGTACCATCCCCTTTGTACAATTGCTTTCTTCCCCCCGTACAATCTTCATTATAAGAGACTAATATGTCACCTGTTCTTTTGCAGACGGCAAAGTGTTTGTGCAGGATCTCAGACCCGTCCACGCCAAGGATTTAAACTTCGTCCTCCGTTCCGAGATATACGTGCATTGGGACGGGCAACTACGGGCTTCTCACCTGATCCTCGGAGTGGAACCTGTTTATTCCACCTGGCAGCCTTTCAAGCAGGCACTGTTAGTTGACAGCCCCCTGCTATCGTATATAGACGTCCGGTACGTGAACTTTTTGCCGCCGAAGCTTACAACCGGGGAAGCGAGAGAATTTGGTCCGCGGTTTACTTGCGCGGACGAGCTAGCCCCTTTGCGAGACGAATCCGCAGAGCGAGCATCCCGGCGCCTCAGGGAGTTAACCCACGAACCCATACAGCAGGAAGAACAAGCGCAAGAGCAGCCCATTCCCGAGAACCCAGACGCTGTGCCTCAACAACAAGCGATAGAAGCGGCTGCCCTGCTAGCTGAAGCTGTCCGGTCTAGCGGAGAGATGGTATCGAGGAAGGTGATGTCAATAGAACGGTTCGTGCCCGGTGCTCGGCAACCCAATCAGCCCCCGCCTTCTCAGGGCCGAGGACAAGCGCCTCAGCCCCCACCTTCCACTCAGGCCGGTCGTGCCCGAAAGAAGCAAAAAGTCACCGATCAACCTGCCATTGTCTCAGGAGATGCCGCCGTCCAGACCCCTCCCCGACCAACTGGTGGAATCGTTATCCGCGAGCCGCCAACCGAAGCCGGTACGGGAGGTACGTCCTCCTCCCAAGTGGCTCCAGCATGGGAGCCAAAGCTCCTTCTGGACGGCAAGCCATTGCCCTCAACCGCCTGTATTCGGATGTGGGATAAGGGTGAGGGCGGCCGTATTGCCCAGACTTTGGCTGAAGCTCTCCAACTTCCCGAGGATGTGCATGCATTTGAGGATGGGTCCGAGGAGTCTGTGGGGCGCCGGTTGGAGTGGCACGCCATTGCGGTAACTCTTTTGTCTATCTACTTCTTCATATAGAATTCCTTTTGTTTCTTTTCTAACCTTTGTGCTTGCTAGGCCGCTCAAATGGCCCACATTGTGGCTGCCAGAGCACGGGAGCTTGCCGAGGATAACGAGCGCGAGAAGGAGGCGCGGGAGTCGGCGGTTAAATCGGCCAAGGAGAAGCAGAAGGCTGCTGAGTCTGCTGAGAAAAAGGCGGCTGCCGCGGAGAAGAACCGGGCATTGGCCGAGAAAAGGTATGCGGAGCTCCTAAATCAGCAGAACGAGACGGAGGTCAAGCTGGCCAAAGCCATCAGCCTTAATACCTCCAACGCCGAGGAGATTGCGGATCTTCGGGCAGGCCTGGCGGCCGCGGAGCAAAAATGGTATGATGTCGGTTTTGCTGATGCCGAAAATTCCGCTGAGCTGGTGGTGGCTCGGGCTCGGCATATGGGTTTCGAGGCCGGTTGGTTTGCCGCTCTCCAAGCACTAGGAGTTCCCGAGGACTCACAACTGAGAGACCCCGGCCAAATTCCATTCCCGAGCCCTGCTCCTGCTGCCCAAGATGCCCCGGCTGCTATTGATGAGGAGGAGACGGCAAGTATGAGGGAGCTGGTCGAACAAATCGATGCTCACGCCGAGCCCGAGGAAATGGAAGTCACCAGTGTCCCGACTCTGCAGGAGATTCTCGGTGGGGATCCGCCTCTCCAACTGACCGTCCAGCAGGAAGTGACACCGCCAACTCAACCTCCCAGCTAATTTCATTTTTCTTATTATTTTTATTTTGTCAGTTTTATTTGCCTATGTCACCGGGATGTGGTGACCGAACAATTGCCTTATTTTGCTGGTTTTATTTGCCCATGTCATCGGGATGTGGTAACTGAACAATTGTCCTTATTTGCTTAATTAATAGCCGTTTTCTTTTTCCGCTTCAATTTGTTGAACGAATTTATATCTATTTATGTGTTTTGTTTGAATCACGCCAGTGCTATGGCCGCTTATTAGAACGGTACCCCCGGAAACCTGTTTGCGCGGTGCTTTGTGTAATTTTGGGAGCACTAATTGATTTAGTATTTGTAAGAAGGTTAGATTTTCATTAGGCATTGGTTTTAACCCAGAATCAAGTTTTCGTCCTTGAAGTATTCGCTTGTTAGGTTTCTACCTGTTCGGAGACTTGAGTTTAACCGAAAATCAGGTTTTTGTCCTTAAGGATTTATTTGTAAGGTTTCCACCTGCTCGGCGATATTGATCGAGCCGAGGGCCAGGTTTCTGTCCTTAGAGATTAGTTGGTAAGGTGTTCACCTGCTCGGCGATATTGATCGAGCCGAGGGCCAGGTTTCTGTCCTTAGAGATTAGTTGGTAAGGTTTTCACCTGCTCGGCGATATTGATCGAGCCGAGGGCCAGGTTTCTGTCCTTAGAGATTAGTTGGTAAGGTTTTCACCTGCTCGGCGATATTGATCGAGCCGAGGGCCAGGTTTCTGTCCTTAGAGATTAGTTGGTAAGGTTTTCACCTGCTCGGCGATATTGATCGAGCCGAGGGCCAGGTTTCTGTCCTTAGAGATTTGTTAGTAATTTTCTTGGTGGGTGGCTACAGAATCAAAAACAGCATATACAAAAGGATTCATCATGCTTTTAATTTCAATGGAATACAAGTTCTGGCTTACACCGATGATTATGCGTAGAATTTCTTCAGGTTGTTGGCGTTCCATGGTCGGGGGAGCGGCCTCTCGTCAAGGTCTTCCAAGTAGTAAGCCCCCGCACCCGCAATGGCTGTGACTCTGTATGGTCCTTCCCAACTCTGAGCGAGCTTCCCTGCAGCCATGTCCCGCATGTTCCCTACTACCCGTCTTAAAACTAGTTCCCCGGCACTAAATTCCCTGCTTTTCACGTTTAGACCCCCAATTTACAAAATAACCAATTCAAACTTTATATCAAACAACTAGTGTGCGGAAAATGAACAAAAGTTATAATATAGAATTGGAAAAACTGTCTAAGCCAAATTAAAATCACAACCCACAGCAGATAATAAAATGCAAAGATAAAAGGGAAAGAAGTTGCAAACACAAAGATAACACGCGATGTGTTATCGAAGAGGAAACCGAAGCCCTCGGCGTAAAACCTCTCCGCCGCCCTCCAAGCGGTAAACAATCCACTAGAAAATGTAGTTGGGATACATGGACAGCAATAGACCCTCCAAGCCTAATCTACCTAGTGCACCTAAGCTCTCTAAGCTTCTTGCTCCAACGAGGTTGCGCCAAACCTTTTTCTTTTCTAGCTTCCCGGATTCCGCTACTAGACCATAGCATCAACCAATGTAGATTGGTTCCTTCCTAATTGCTTCCCACAACACCAAACAGCCCTTTCACAGTAATGAATATGGTGAGAACAAGGTTTTGGTAAAATGCCTCTCAAGGGTTTGACAATGGAGAGGAAGAGAGTTGAGGAATTTGAAGAGACTCTAATTCATAGATTGTAGGTGAATCAATCTTGTTTTACTCTAGGGTTTCTCTCTCAAAATTCTCTCTGGAAGCTCTCTTTCATTTGTGGGTATAAGGGGTATTTATACTGAGGTGAGAGGAGAATGTGAAACGTCAGATTTTTCAAAACAGGGGTGGCTCGCGGCTTGGCCTCGTGACATGACTGAGTCGCGAGATCCAGTCACGAGATAACCGTATGGCCAGTTGTCCTGTAGTGCTCCAGCTAGCATGACTGTTCACCTTCTGGCATGCTTGGCACGTGTGCTGCATTTGGCGGCTTGCAGCCGTGAGTCACCCGCGAGATCAAGCCGCGAGTCTCTGTTTTCTTGCACACTCTTGAGCAATCAACACTCTATCTCACTCACTACCCTTACAACAAAACCCACCTAAATACAGGGTTACTAAGTGCTGAAATACAAGCAAATTTGGCACGGAATAAAACCAATAAGATGGTTGATTAAATTCAACCTTACAATCTCCCCCTTTGGCTATTCCGTGACAAAACCCTAAAACAGACTCTAGACTTAACATGTAAGTTGGGAACAGTTGAGCAAAACTCACTCATACCTAACTCTAGAAGCTGTGAAGCACTTGAATCATAAGAACATGAAACTCCTGAAACACAACAATACACCATGATCATTGTATGCAAAAAAGTATGAAATGCATATGAAGCAAGCACAATGCGATCAAACAAAAATGGAATTAAAGAATAAACCATGACTTGACCAAAAACAAACAATCACTATAAATAGTGACCATAATGCGCATTCACACAGCGAATTAACATCCGGACATGCAAGCTAATAAGTTTAACGCAAAGTATCATTTGCATGTCTAACACTCAACCGATACATAAACACTAGGTAAATGCATCAAGGATAAAAATCCAACAAAGGGCACAAGAGTGATGTACTTAAAGAAAAATGTAGGACATTAAACAACAAGTACTACGCTACAAAGCAAAGGTACAAAAATAAAGCATTTTAAATAGCTAAGCATAATCATGAACTATGGCAAAAACATAGTAAATATAACACAAAACTCTTTCTCTCTTTCTCCCCCTATCATATCACTCTCCCTATCATGAATCATAGGAGCTGTGATAAACTTGGAACATATATATCTGTAACATATTACTTCATGAGAATTACTTCAGAGATGCTACACCATTACTTGAGAGGGTTGTTGATCATTCGTCACTTCTCGACACTGACATCCCAAAATGGTTTGCCCACAAGGATTGGAATTACCTTCTCTCCGACCTTGATGTCGCTTATGAGAATTTGGTAAAAGAATTTTATGCCAATGCAATTGTGGAAGGCGAAGAACTCAAGTGCTAGGTTAGAAGAAAAAGTTTCTTAGTTTCTCCTGCATATTTGGAAAAGATCCTTCACATCAACAAGCCGATGCTCAAAAACTCACCAATTTATGATGATCTATGTCCAGATGAGGAACTTCTTCAGGATGGTCTTGGACAAGACTTGGAATTCTCATCAAATGGAAATTCTGTCAACATTTCCCTTCTTCTTCCAAAATTAAGAGTGCTTACAATAGTCATGTTTCACAACCTGTACCCCTTATCCAACACAGGGTATATGAACCTTGGACGTGCCTTATTCCTTCATGACCTAATCTCTGATGTAAAGATTGACATCTGTGCTCATATCTTTCACGTTCTGCACAAGATAGTTCTACGAACTGAGTCAAGGATATGCGTTTCTTTTTGCTGTCTCATTTCTAGGATTTTGAAGCTCAAAGGGATTTATCCAACAGATGATGATTCTCCCTGCACAAAACCGAGTCCAATCAACATGCGTACATTGAACACTAGCATTGGTCATAGTCGGAAGAAAGTCAAAATGGAAACTTCTGCATCTTATAGTGGTTCGCGCTCCAGCTCATTCTCCTTCGACGAAAAACTCAACAACATTGTGACATCTGTCCACAAGTTGAGCACCAAGATGTCCGGACTCACATCTATCTTACACCATCACAACATTCGGTGGGATATGAAATTCACCTCCCTACAAACTCAACTGGATCAGATTCAGAGGAAGCTAGAAGAAGATATAGCCTAGCTATTCCATGACAAAAAGGGGGAGATGATGTTCAAAGGGGAGAAGACTATCAAAGGGGGAGTTTTTCAACAAGCAGGCCTATGTTCAATATTTTGCTTCATATTAGCATATGCTATTTAAGTATTTTATGGAACTTGTTTATGGTACACTTTGTACCTATGCTTGTAGCTTTTGTTTTTGTACCCATGTTACTTTTGTAGGCTTTTATGGTTTGTACCATGTTTATACAGCCTTTATGTTTTGTTGCCTAGTAGTTCTAGCTAAATGTTATGCACTTTCTTTAAGTACTCTCACTCTTGTGCCCTCGTAGGATTTTGTTCCTAGATGCATATACTTTTTGTATTGTGCATTGGTTGAGTGTTGGGCATGCAAGTGATTTGTATTGAGCTTATTGGCTTGTATGTCCGGATGTTCATTCCAAGTGTGAATGAGCATTGTGGTCACTATTTTATAGTGATTTCTTGTTTGGTCAAGTCATGGTTTATTTCTCATTCCATTTCGCTTGATCGCATTGTGCTTGCCTTATATGTAATTACAAATTTTTCTACATACAATGATCATACTATGTTGTTGTGTTTCAGGAGATTCTTGTTCATATGATTCAAGAGCTTATCATATTCTAGAGTTAGGTGTGAGTGAGTTTTGTTCAACTGTTCCCAACTCACATGTTAAGTCTAGAGTTTGTTTTAGGGTTTTGTCACGGAATAGCCAAAGGGGGAGATTGTAAGGTTGAATTTTATCAACCATCTTGTTGGCTTTATTCCGTGCCAAATTTGCTTATATTTTAGCAATTAGTAATCCTATATTTAGGTGGGAATTATGTAAGGATAGTGAGTGAGAGAGTGTGAAGAAATGCTCATGATTGTGCAAGGATGCAGAGACTCACGGCTGGGACTAGCGGGTGACTTGCGACTGGCAAGCCGCCAAAACTGGCACACGTGTAAAGCATGCAGGGGAGCTGAAGAGTCATGCCAGCTGTTGCACTACAGGACAAAAGTCCCAGGCTGGCTAGGTCGTTAGCTCGCAACTTGAACTCGCGACTTAGTCCAGTCGCGAGGCCAAGTCGCCAGACCACCCTGTTTGGGAAAAACTGACTCTTCGCATTCTTTTCTCACCCCACTATATATAGACTCTTATACCCTCGAAATGTAGAGAGCTTCCAGAGAGAATTTTGAGAGAGAAACCCTAGAGGAAAACAAGATTGACTCATCCACAATCTTCACATAGAGACTCTTCAAATTCCTTTACTCTCTTCCTCTCCATTGTTGCATCCTTGAGAGGTACATTACCAAAACCTTTTCTCACCATACCCATATCAGTGAGAAAGCTGTTTGGTGCTTTGGGAAGCAGTTAAGAAGGGACCAATTTCATATTAGTTGATACTATGGTCAAGTAGCGGAATCCGGTAAGCTAAAGAAGCAATAGGTTCGGCGTAACCTCGTTGGAGTAGGAACTTGGAGGGCTTAGGTACATTGGGTAAATTAGGTTTGGAGGGTCTTTTGCTGTTCATGTATCCCAACTATATTCTTTAGTGAATTATTTACCACTTGGAGGGCGGCGGAGAGATTTTACGCCGAGGGCATCTGTTTCCTCTTCGATAACACATCGTGGTTGTCCTTGTGTTTGTATCTCTCTTCTCTTAATCTTTGCCATTTAATTTCTGCTGAGGATGTGATTTTATTTGGTTTAAATTGTTTATCAATTTTTTATTAAGCTTATGTTCATATTTCGCACATTAATTGTTTGAATATTAAGCTTGAATTGGTAATTTGTTAATTGGGGGTCTAAACATTCATAGTGTTTTATACACTTATTGAACTTTCACAAAGCATAAAGGCTGCATAAGTATGGTACAAACCATAAAAGCCTACAAACCACATGGAAACAAACCCTAAAAGCTTACAAAAGTAACATGGGTACAAAATGTACCATAAACAAGTTCCATAAAACATTGAAATAACATATGCTAATATGAAACAAAATATTAAACAAAAATATTGAACATTGGCCTGCTTGCTGAAATCTCCCCCTTTGATAATCTTCTCCCCCTTTGATCAAGTTATTTCTCCCCCTTTCGTAGTCCCCTTTTCAATGTGCACATTGCTATCTCCCCCTTGCTATATGCTATCTCTCCCCCTTTTTGGCACGAATAGCTAAAGGCTTTCCTAGAGCTTTTTTTGAATAGCATCTAACTGTGTCTCAATTGTAGTGAGACGCATTTGAACGTGATTGTTGGTGGAGTAGAGAGATTTTTCTAATCCGGAAATACGCTGATATAGCCCCTCTATTAAAGTGCTCAATCTATCATCTTAAGAGCTAGGTGCAGATGGAGTGCCACTTGTTTGCCTCTTAGAAGGAATGGGAGAAACAATTGTGGTATGCACAGGTGTAGCTGAATCATGGCCAAATGGAGTGGCATGGGAGAATGGCTCACTTTTAGGTGTTTAAGAGGAGTGACTCTTGCTTGCATGAAGAGTTATCATGGATCTTGGTCGAGGACGTGACATAATTTTTCCATCTATTGGTGGACAGACACCTTCAGAAGCATGATCTTCATGATGAGACTACAAAAATGAATACATGTTTGTGCTGCCGATCGAGCCGCTGTTTTCCCAATTTTTTGAAAGATGTGAGTACAAATGCCAATTGGAACTCCGGTAATGAGATCACACAAAAATTGTGCTCTTTCAAGATTTATGAAAGCGGTGTTAGATAGTGGGTATAGGTTGGAGAACATGATCAATTTTAGAGTCGTCAGGATATGACAATGGAGAGGAAGGGAGTAGAGGAATTTGAAGGGTCTTTATGAGAAGATTATGGATGAATCAATTTTGTTTTTCTCTAGGGTTTCTCTCTCAAAATTCTTTCTAGAAGCTCTCTCAAAATCATGGTTATAAGGGTATATATATAGTAGGGTGAGAAGGAATGTGAAAAGTCAGTTTTTCCCAAACAGGATGTTCTGGCGACATGACCTCACGACTGGGTTGAGTCGTGAGTTTAAGCCACGAGCTAACGGCTTGGCCAGCCTGGGACTTTTGTCCTGTAGTACAACAGCTGGCGTGACTCTTCAGCTTCTGGCATGCTTGGCACGTGTACAACTATCTGGAGGCTTGCAAGCCGCGAGCTACCCGCGAGATCCAGTCACGAGCCCCTGCTTCTTTGCACAATCTTGAGCATTTCTTCACACTCTCTCACACACTACCCTTACATGACTCCCACCTAAATACAAGGTTACTAATTGCTAAAATACAACCAAATTTGGTACGGAATAAAACCAACAAGATGGTTGATAAAATTCAACCTTACAATGGAGAATTCTGCTCCTCTTACCCAACATTTCAACTCTACTCTGGTGTATCTGCCATTAGAGTAGAATTCCTTAACTAATTCATCAACCGGGTCCTCGAAATTCCCGAACAGATCAGCCCAATCTCTTGCTTCAAAAATCTAAGGGATAAATGTTGTTCCCAAGGTATCAAATTTTACTACACGTTCCACAATAGTATGAGCATCTATAAAAATACTTGAGTAGGTCTGTGAATCAAAAGGAATCCTGAATCTCTCATTATTTGAGTCTTGAGATGACTGAGTCGAGCGACGAGTCCGCTTAGCAACAGGGGATGGAACATCAATTTCAATCTCCTTTCCTTTAGATGAATGGCATGACATCTGCAAAAGACAAAACACACAGCAGAGAATCAAGTGCGACACCGCAAGACAAAAACATCAACTTGATTAGATTCATGTTAAAAAAAAATGAAATTCAGAGAAAGAACTCACTCAATCAATCACAAAACTTGAACCAAGTCAGCATCAAGTAATCATAAGCAACACTTATGGATTGTATATTTAAGAAATTAGCAGGTGTCCAAAAATGATGGTTGATCAATTACAACTCAGAACAAAGTAATCAATGAGCATCACACAGTCACAAATAACTGTCATTGTGACACTCTACCATGAACATGATATGTACAGAGCAACACAGTCATGAGGCGCAACACATTCATGAGGCACAACACAGAACACAAACATCATCAGAAAAAAAAATAAATAAAAAATAACAGTGAGAAAAGCATCTCAATCAATATCACCAACACTTAATCAAACTCACTCAACAAAATAAACAAAACCCATGTTCGAACAGTATATTACTCAAATCACAAAAATAACTCACAAATCAAGAAAACAAAACCATAATCATGAAATATGAGGTGAGAAAGAGAAAGCCTATACCTTTTCCTTGAAGATTTGAGGATGAAATTATGCAAAAATGGAGGTTTTTCGAGAGTTATACGGTGGGTTAGTTTGAGAGAGGGATAAACGGGGAAGACAATGAACAGTCAGAAATGTTCGAGGGAAAACTAAAAAATTTTAAAAACTGCCCTTAAAACACAAAACACGCGATTTTCGCGACTGAATCAAGTCGCGCGCAAGTCACCAGGGCCAACTGCCAGAACAATTAAAAACAAAAAATCTGAAATATTTTCTAAGTGTTTTTCACGACTAGAAAATCTACCTGCGAGAGAGTCGCGATGTGAGCCGTGAAAATCTCTGTGTACCACATGCAACTGGACCTTCCACCCGCGAACAAGTCGCCATACTGAGCCGCGAGAAACATAAAGACCCAAAATTTTGAAAAATATTCTAAGTATTTTTCGCGACTGGGACATTGACCCGCTAGTGAGTCGCGAAAAATTTGTGAGTGGGCTCGCGACTAGGGCATGCGACTAGACCAACCCACGACTGAGTCGCCAAAACAGGGCAACACTGTTTTTGAAGATTTTGACAATATTTATTATAAGGACTCGATTTGTAACGAACCCAAATTGGTATTGAGTTCGAACGTTGTGAGAGTGCCCTTTATTGTGACACTTAGGCCCAAGGATCCCGTGCCTAAATAAAAGGTTTGGTGAATCGGGCCTTGACTCACCAGCTAACGAGCTATTTAAGAATCAAGTGGTATACAGGGGATGCTCCTGACAATATAAAAAATGACAAGCAAGGATATTCGTATTGAAGAATGCCAAAAAAAATCAACAAGGTAAATTCAGAAGGAAAGAAACAGGATTAGCAAAGTGATAAAAGAATTAATGCTGAGGGGATCCTGGGAAATATGAGGCATATTTCATTAATACATTGTCTGTTAAATTACAGAAAGCTCACTAGGACGTGATACAAGGTTCAATCGAGTTCAAAAATTACAGTCTTGAGTGGCTATTTCAGCCTTCAAAACTTGCAAAGTTTGATTCTCTTTGAATCCGAGCATGTGCAATAGTGGCTTTTACAGGATACCGGGAAGCAATGTTTGTTTTTCCCTTAGTATTTTTTTTCTCTTCACCACAGATTTACTGATAGTTTTTTTATCTAGAAAATCTCTTCTTTTCAGTGCTTCTCTCTTTTTTTCGCTGCCCTTTCTTCGCAACCCATCTCTTCCTTTTATAATGGAGTTTTGGTCTTCCCGGGGAACCGTTGGTTCCCCTGTTTTACCCTTTTACAAACAGAGCACGTCCTGTACCTATCACTCGGTAAGTCCCATTTCCATTTTTTCTCATTCTTTCCTTCTTTCAGCTCTGATTCTTTTGAAAGTTCCTGGTTGGCCATCTTCTTTGGGATGTGCTGAGGTATGCCCTTCTCGACATCCCCGTTTTTGGCAGTTTCCACTTTTTCCTTTTCTTTCCCATCTGGGCGGAATCCTGTTCTGCCAACTTGAAAGCCGCTTGTTATCATTCTTTTTTTTGTGCTTCCCCGTTCTGGTTCCCCGAGGCTTTTTCTGTCTGTGCCATGAGAGGTCACTGGGTTCTACTGGCGCTTGTGTTCTTTTGCTTTTGTTTCTTATTTTCTTCTTCTGTTTCTTATTTTCTTCTTCTGTCTTTTTCTTTCGAGCTGTCCTAGTCTTCCTTTGTCTTTGTGCCTGAAAGGATCCGCGCCTCTTGATGGTTCCTGAGGATCCTTAATTCTTATCCCTTGCCGTGGTTCTCTTTTTTTTTGGATGCTTCTTCATCTGGGCTTCAAGATCCCCTGGGCCTTTTTATTCCTTCATGGGTCTCCTGCATCTGCTACTTTGGGCTTAGCTTGATTTTTCCTTTTGGGCTTGACTCATTCTTTTGGGCTTCCTTCACTATGATCCTTTTTAGACCTCAACAAACGTTAAAGGCCCAAACAATAAATTTGTAGAGAGTGGGCTAAAAGGCTGGGCCTTGGTGAACGGATAGCCGTTAGTCATGGTGTTCAGAATGATCGCACAGAGGTGAACTGTGATTATCCAAGAAGACATTCTCCTTGGCACGGCCTGGGTGGCTCCAGTTCTTGGCCTCCTCCTTTCTGGACTGCTTCCTCCTCCTTTTATACTAACTTTTCCCCTCTCTCGAACATCCACCTGGAGGTGTAGCTTTATAGGGTTGATACTTGTCCCATAAGCCCATACCCAAAGTGGTTGGGGGCGGTTGTAAAAGCTGAAAAGCATGGCTCTGTCAGGCACAGAGTACTTAATTGCAGTAATGGCAGCCTTTCCCTTGTTCTTTGTTGCCACACTGTTCAGGGGTACTTTCCCCATTAATGCGGCCAGGACGTTGGTTGGTGCATTCAATGCGGAGGTGACAGTTTTTCCTTGAACCGCTCCTACACTATACCCCCGTGCGCGTCCTACTATACTCGCCCTTTCTTCTGGGAGTGCTTTGGGAGCTGCCTTTGATGGCGTGCCGTTCCTTCCTTCTTGGTTTTGGGATGTTGAGGACAGGATTGTCCTCGGCTACATCTCTAGGCCATTTGGACTTTCATTGTATGTCCTCGGCCACGTCTCTCCTCGGCGCGGGCCTTAGGCCCTAATGTAAAGTGGGCCAGGATCACAAATTCTCTGGCCCCACATTTACAAAAACAAAATATTTACAAAAACAAAATACTTTCCAAAAACAACTAAAATACTCAAAAGTATTTTTGTGTTTGGTCAACAAAAATTAAGCATGAGAAAGTACATTTAATCAAGTATAATCACACAAATGAATATGGCATTCATTGAACATAGAAATGTGTGATGTGTGTGGTTATCAAAAATGAAATAGTCCTTAGTCTAATGTGAAGTTTCAATGATCAATTCAACCAAGGCATACACAATTAGCACTAGATAATATGACCCATCTCAATTATAGAAATATGCATATATGACCTCCCACATAACTTGATTACATAACTTTGAAACTTTTCATTTGACTCCATATACATCATATCATTTGATCTTTTTGAATCAATACATCTCATTGTGAGATCGATGCCTGAAATTTTCGATATTTCAATTTGATGAGATAGCCTTTGGCTTTTTAGGCATCAACAATTTTCACAAAAGTCGCTTTCCCTTTTCCTAGTCAAATACTAGTGTGTGCGAAGGCTTTTGCAACTCATTATCTCTTTTCATTTGGAGATTTACATTTGTTGAGCTCTTTTAAACAAATAAACAAAATAAACGAGTGGGAAGATATAGGCACAAGTCTATGCATGTTTCAAGATCAACAAGACCATTTACTAATCATTCATGACAAGTTTGAAGATCTATTTACAACAATCGCATAGATGTCAAGATATCTTCCACAATGATATAAGTGCATAGGATACAAGCTATGCTAGAAAATGCACAAAGCCATTAGCACAAAGGTATAAGACAAAACATGCTTGTGACAAAACTCAATAATTTCGATCAAATTTTTGGATTTTCTATTTTTTATGTGTTTTTGGATTTTTGACACAAAAGAAAAAAAAAAATTGATCAAAAAACAACAATGTAAAAACACAAAAAGATAAACAAAAACAAACACAATATTCCAAAACAAGCTATCAACTCAACATAAAGCACACACCCAAGCAAAGTCACAAAGGATAGGAAGTATTAATGCATGGACATATTATAATGCTTATGCATGAGTACTATTCTTCATCCACACGTCACGTGCATTTGGGGTGATATTACTATAGGATTGGGTACGAGAGTTAGGACTTTCAAACCTTCTAGTGAAGCTTTCCAAGTAGTTGGTGAATGCTCCAATCATCTTCATCACGTCCATCATTTCGGGATCACCATTTCGACCTTTTGATGGCTCAACTTCCCAAGTCCTCTTGTCATTTCTTGGTCCTCTTGACCTTTGATCACTAGCATTCCTCAATGGTCTCAGCTTATGACAATTAGGTCGGTGTGCCCTTGAAGTCCACAGTGATGACACAAATGGTTTGTTCTAGGACCTCTTTGCAATCGTGGAAGAGACTTTGCTTTGGCTTCAGACCTGACCACAGATTGATTACGGGGCTTGTTCAACACCCGCTAGTCAGCCTCATTCTTCTTCTTCTCAACATTTTCCTTCTCCACAGTAGGGGCAACTACAACCGGCTCTTTGGCCTTCACAAATTTCACTTCTTTGGAGATATTCATAGCTGAACTACTTTCTCTGGTGTATCCCAATCCGGTTTTGTCAGAGAAGGATTTTTTAGAGGAAATGACATCATCAAGCTTCTTTGTGGATACTCGCTCTACCTTGGCATTTGTTTGAACCACCTCAAGCTCAAGGAATTTCACCTCTGTGTAAGCTTCGGTTAGCTCACCATTTAGCGTCTCAATCTCACACTTGGCCTCCTTGTATCTCACTAGGAGACTTCGATATTCCTCCTCTGCTTTCTTCATATTCTTCACAGCCGCCTTGGCCACCCTTGCATACTCTCCCGACTTCTCAAGGAGTGAGTTGTAATTCTCTTGAAGACCGACTATATCTTCATCTTCTTCAGCATTTGATTCTTCCACAATTCCCATTGATTCCTCATCACTATGCTCCACAAGTCTTGCATAAGCAAATTCAAGTCCTCGGAAGACTTAACATGAGCAATAATCATAAATGCTGAGAAATTTCCTTTTCATCATAGCTATCCTCCGAATCAGAGGTGGAGGAAATCTGAGTCACTGAGAGTGGTGGCATACACCTTGCCCTTCAATCTTAAGTAATTAGGACATTCCTTTTTGAAATGGCCATATCCATTACATTCAAAACAAGTGACTCCTTGAGAAGATTGGGACTCCTTCCCTTCTCTCCTTTTGAAGTCCTTCTTCTCCTTTCCGGAACTCATGAATTTCCCTTTATCACCAAATTTCTCACTGTTCTTGAACATTAGAAATTTGCGGAAATTCTTTGCAAGGTAGGCAACATCCTTTTCGACTACATCCTCATCCGATGAACCGTGAGCTTCTACCCTTTCATTTATTGTCTTAAGAGCAAGTGATTTGCTCTTTCTTTGATTTGGTAATGAAAGCTCATACGTTTGGAGAGAACCAATTAGGTCTTGGACTTTGATTTCATCAAGGTCCTTACTCTCCTCAATTGCAGTCACCTTTGCACGGAAGCTCTCCGGCAATGAACGAAGAATTTTTTGTACAACTTTCGAGTCCTCCATTTTCTCTCCCAAGTTAAACTTGCCAATGACCACTTCATTCAGCTTGCTATAGAAAGAGTCAAAAGACTCATCCTCACTCATTCTCAGCTCCTCAAACCGAGTGGTCAGCATCTGCAACTTGGTGTCTTTAACTTTCTTCGTTCCCTCGTACGTGGTCTCCAATATCTGCCATACCTCCTTGGCAATGGTCATGTGAGAAATCCGGTGGAAATCATCTGGAGACACGCCACAAAAAATAGTGTTAAGTGCTTTGCTATTAGCATTTGACGCCGCAAGGGCTGCCTTATCCCATGTGAATTTGGCTACCTCCGGCTTTGTCCAACCTATTTCAATGGCATCCCAAACAGTCTCATCAATTGAACACAAAAATGCTCTCATCCGCACCTTTCGAAAGGCATAGTTGCTACCATCAAAATATGGTGGAACATTTAAAGATTGAGACCGGTCCATCTCAATATGGGGTCAAGGATCACACTAAGGTAATGAAATCAATATAAGTGAACCCGCTCTGATACCAATTGAATGTTCAATAAGTGTATAAAACATTATGAACGTATAGACCCCAAATTTTCAAATTATCAATTCAAGCTTATTATCAAACAATTAATGTGCGGAATATGAACATAAGCATATAACAGAATTGATAAACAATATCAACCAAATAAAATCATATCCACAGCAGAAATTAAATGGCAAAGATTAAGGGAAGAGAGATGCAAACACAAGGATAACACAACGATGTGTTATCGAAGAGGAAACCGAAGCAATCGACATAAAACCTCCCCGCCGCCCTCCAAGTGGTAAATAATCCACTAAAAAATGTAGTTGGGATACATGAACAGTAGAAGACTCTCCAAGCCTAATCTTCCCAATGTACCTAAGCCCTCCAAGCTCCTACTCCAACGAGGTTACGCCGAACCTATTTCTTCTTTAACTTACCAGATTTCGCTATAGCCCATAGCATCAACCAATATGAACTTGGTCACTTCCTAATTGCTTCCTAAACACCAAATGGCTTTCTCATAGATGTGGGTATGGTGAGAAAAGATTTTAGTAATGTACCTCTCAAGGATGTAACAATGGAGAAGGTGAGAGTAGAGGAATTTGAAGAGTCACTATGTGAAGATTGGAGATGAGTCAATCTTGTTTTTCTCTAGGTTTTTTCTCTCAAAATTCTCTCTAGAAGTTCTACTCATTTCGTGGGTATAAAGGGTATATATACTAGGGTAAGAGTGAAATGCGAAGAGTTAGTTTTTTCAAAACAGAGCTGGCTGGTGGCTTGGCCTCATGACTTGACTAAGCCGCGAGGTAACTGAATGGCCACATTGGACTTTTTGTCCTGTAGTGCTACAGCTGGCATGACGGTTCAGCTTCTCTACATGCTTGGCACGTGTGCAACTTCATGCAGCTTGCAAGCCGCGAGCTACCCGTGAGATCCAGTTGCGAGTCCCTGCTTCTTTGCACAATCTTGAGCATTTCTGAGCATTCTCTCACACACTACCCTTACATGATTCCCACATAAATACAGGGTTACTAATTGCTAAAATACAAGCAAATTTGACACGAAATAAAACCAACAAGATGTTTGATAAAATTCAACCTTACAAAGTGAGAAAGTGCCTAAGAGGCATTTTATCAAACATCTAACGTGCACACTATGAACAACAATGTGAAATAATACATGAACATCATGAAATCCACCCTTAATACAAGTTTTTTCTGCCACAAGGGGCCAACATCGAAAGCAAATCATCAAAAGAAACCAATCCCATACAAAAATTTGACAAAAAAAAAAAGTCTCCCCAACCCCTATGATGAAAATCTCAACCAAAAGCACAAAAACTCTCCAAAACATAATCTAAAGATCAAAATCAAAGAAAAGAGTTTAGAATTACCTTTGAGGTGTTAATGGAATGAAAAACCATTCAAAATGATTGGGTTTTGATGTAAAAATATTGAAAGAGGGGTTTAAGAAAGGATAAGAGAGGTTTAATACAAGTTTCCCACGAAAAGCTCTTTAAAAAGCTGTTTCTGGGCGTTTCATGACTGGCCGAGTCGCGAAAATTTTCGCGGGTCGCTAGATAAGTCGCGAAAGCTTCTGGATGAACTTGCGACTGGGGTTTCGTAATTGGCGAGTTGCGAGCTGAGTCGCGAAAAATTTCGTGGCTAGCGAATGAGTCGCGAGTGAGTCATGAAAAACTCTGACACCTGTTTTTCAACATAGAACATGTTTAAACAATGAAAAACAAAGTAAGCACTAAACATGAACACAATGAGTGATAAAAATTCACTTCCAAATACATATAAAATGATTAAAAATCTTTTTGGATTGATCCATATATAGTTGAGCACACACACATCACATTTAAACAAGTACAATCGAACAAATGAATAAGGCATTCATTGAACATTAGGCATGTGTGTTGTGTGTATGTGTATCAAATGTGGAATAGTCTTTAGTCTAGAATGAAATTTCAATGATCAATTCAATCAAGTCATATACAACTAGTACTAAGTCAAGTGGTCTATCTCAATTATAGAAATGAACATATATGACCTCTCACAAGAAAATGATTACATATCTTTGAAATTTTTCATTTGGCTTCTTTACAATTCACAACATTTGATCATTTTTTGATATTTACATCTCTTTTTGAGATCGATGCTTAAAATTTTTGATATTTCAATTTGATAAACAAGCCTTTGGCTTTTTGGGCATCCTAGTCAAATACTAGTATGTGCAATGACTTTTGCAGCTCATTATCTCTTTTCATTTTGAAATTTACATTTGTTAAACTCTATAAGCAAAAACAATAAAAAGTGTGGGAAGATATATAGGCACAAGACTATGCAAGTATCAAAACCATCGAGACTATTGGCCAATCATTCATGGTAAGCTTGAAGATCGATTTACAACAATCACACATAGATTTCAAGATTTTTCCCACAAAGATAGATGTGCATATATAACAGGCTAAGCTCGTAAATGCACTACGCCATTTGTACGAAGATACTATGCCAAACTCACATGTGATATGTGCTCAAACATATACGATCAAACTTTTTGAATCTTTCACTTTTTATATGGTTTTGGATTTTTACTCACACAAAAATAAAACATAAAAGTAAGATCAAACAAAAGCAATGCATACAAAGAAATGCAAGATGCACAAAATGCATGAAGATATGACATTCAATGCATGAAGGGTCCAACCAAGATCAAAAGAATTAGATCAAGGATCAAAAAAGCAAAAGCTTAACTATAGTGAAAGTTCGATTAGTGTATAAAATACTATGAACGTTTAGACCCCAAAATTACAAATTACCAATTCAAGCTTAAAGTCAAACAATTAATGTGCGGAATATGAACATAAGCTTAAAACAGAATTGATAAAAAACCATGGGTTCATAGCTTTGATTTTAGTACCAAGTCCAATTTTACAGGCTATAAGCTAAAGGGAGTCAAGACCTTGAGGAATTCAAGACCTTGAGGAATGTCAAGATCAAGTGGGATTTCCTCCATGCTACCATGAAGTTTTGGGATCCTGAAGATCATGTATTCCGATTTAAAACTGCTGAACTTTGTCCCACAATTGAAGAATTTTCAGTTATTTTGGGTTATGATCCTGGCAAGAAATACATAGCAATTTCTTGTGATCCCAGACATAGAGAGATTTTGTACAATGCTCTAGGACTTCCTACTTCAATTACCAGTAGCATGATTGAGGGGCACATGGTGAATCTTCGTGCAGTTCTTTCAAGACTGATTAATAAACATACTCATGGAGTGACTGATAACATGTAGAAGAATTTTGGCTTAGGTCTTTGCTTTATGGGAAAATTTTTGCTTGGCTTTGGAAGGCCTAGTTTTGTGGATGCTCGAGCCATAGGCATTGTGAGTCAAATTAAAGAGGGTGATAATCCTGCTTCTCTAATCTTGGCAGAAACCCTTTTAGGATTGGACTTTGTATTTCAAGGTGGAGAGTCACAAAACTTTCTTGGGAGTCCCTTGACTTTGCAAATATGGTTGATGGAAAGATTGGACATGATAGCCATGCCTACTGTTGCTAATTATGGTCCTGGCAGTTTCCTCAGTAGGACTGTCCTCAAAACCGAGTGTCAAACTGAAAGCGACTGGGTGAAATTTCTGAACAAGAAATCTAGTGTCTCAATTTGATGGAATTATTATTGGTGGAAGTGCCCACCTCCTTTGTTGCAGTGTTCGAGATCAAATCACATCTTCATAGTTGGATTAAGGAGAGCAACTTTCTATAAAGCTAATAGACTCTTGAGGCAATTCCAATATGAGCAGGGAAAGCCTGGTGGGAAAGGAAGAAAATCTTTCACTCTTGTGGACACAAATCCTAATTCTATAAGGAACATGTTGTTGGACTTGGAGATGGTTGACCAAGTGGATCAATCTTTTATGAAGGTTCACTTTCACAGGATGACCACTGAATATTCTAACTAGTTAGTGAACAAGATTGCGGACGAGGAGGTTGACATGGTTGCCATGAGAAAACAATTTCTTAGAAACAACCAAGAAAGACATAAGGCTAACAACTATGAGTTTAAAAGGAGGGACAAAGATGACAAAGTACCTAACACAGATGGAATCAATGAACAACCAAAGGAGAAAAGACTGAAGATAAAATAATCTTCTTATTTTTGGCTTTGAACATGTTTATTTTTAAAAGTTGGTTTGAAACTCTTAGGTTTAGGAATTATTTATGACTTTCAGGTTAAGGGTTCTGTTTAGGGTTTAGGTTTTTAGGGTTTGGTTTTTTTTAAAGGTTTGTTTTAGGGTTTTGATTTCTATGTAATGGCATGGTTTAATGGAATGGTTAGATTTTGAAAGCAATTTTTTTCTTAATGGGTAAATAGTGGGTTTGGGGAAGTTGTGACCAGACTAATATATGGTTGCCTACGTACCTCCTTGGCAGAAGGATCAGGTTATCATGTAGTTCAAATTTTGTTTGCCTTAACTTTTGCCTAGGCTGCCCTTTGAGTTTTCAACCTAGTAGGCTCTCTTACTCTTTTTTTTTTTTTTTTACTCTCCTTTTGCATAGATCACCTTTTCGGGTTTTCAACCTACCCCCCTTCTTTTTGTTTTTTGGTCGAAGAAAGGAAATAACATAATTTACAACCACTTTAGACGTGGTGTTTTCAGACTACCACCTTAGATGTGGTATTTCTTCCGTTGATCCATGTTGGTTGTCTCAGTAAAAAGGTTTGCATCTAAATCCATCAACCTTATGACTCCTCCAGAGTATATCTGCTTGATAATATATTGACCTACCCAATTTTGCTTGATCCTCTCGTTTGTACCTTGAACTAGGGCCTAGATCTCTTTCAACACTAAATCCCCCAACTTCAAATCTCTAGCTCTTACTTTCTTGTCAAAAGTTTTCCTAAGCCTCCTTTGATAACCTTGAATGTGATACAAGGCCTTGAGTTTCTTCTCATCCATTAGGCATAATTGGTCATACATACTTTGCAACCAGTCTACTTGGAGGATTTCACTCTACAGTACCATTCTCAATGAGCGGATGCCCATTTCAATGGGAAGGACTGCTTCCATCCCGTACACCAATAATAAGGAGTGGTTCCTGTGGAAGTTCGAATCAATGCCCTATACCCCCAAAGTGCATAGGGTAATTGTAGGTGCCAGTCCTTATAGTTTTTTTTTGCTCTTCTTCAAAATTCGCCTTATATTTTTGTTTACAGCCTCAACTGTCCCATTGGTCTATGGATGGTAGGGTGAGGATTTATGGTGCTGAATATTGAACTGTCAAAGTAGCTTCTCTGTTTCTCCCTTGAAATGCAGCCCATTGTCAGAGATAATTTCATGTGGTACCCCATGTCTACAAATGATATTAGTCTGAATAAACTAAGCAACTTTCTTTGAGTTCAAAACCTTGTATGAGGCAGCTTCCACCCATTTAGTGAAGTAATCAATAGCAACCAATATAAATTCATGGCCATTGGATGCTGTTGGGTGAATCTTCCCAATAATATCTATTCCCCATGTAAAGAACGGCCAGTGTGAAGTCATGGTATGTAATGGCATAGGTGGTATGTGCTTCAGATCTCCATGGACTTGACATTGATGGCACTTTCAAACATGAGTTGCACAGTTTGCTTCCATAGTAGTCCAATAATAACTTTGTCTCATTATTTTTCATGACAACATGTGTGCATTCATGTGTGGCCTATAATTTGACTCATAAACCTCTTCAATTATTTGTTGTGCTTCCTTGGCGGTCACACACAGGAAATGATATTCGTCATTTGATCTTTTGTAAAGTCTCTCTCCACAAATAATATAATTAGTGGATAACATTCTGATGGTTAATTGGTCATTTTTGTTTGCAGAATTTAGGTATGTCCCATCCTTGAGGTACTGTAGGATGTCTGAATACCATTCACCTTCTCTATTCATTCCCTCATCTTCTTCTATTGACATGCAATAAGCTGGCTCTTCTTTTTGTTCCACCCATTTAGTGAAGTAATCAATAACAACCAATATAAATTCATGGCCATTGGATGCTGTTGGGTGAATCTTCCCAATAATATCTATTCCCCATGTAAAGAACGGCCAGTGTGAAGTCATGGTATGTAATGGCATAGGTGGTATGTGCTTCAGATCTCCATGGACTTGACATTGATGGCACTTTCAAACATGAGTTGCACAGTTTGCTTCCATAGTAGTCCAATAATAACTTTGTCTCATTATTTTTCATGACAACATGTGTGCATTCATGTGTGGCCTATAATTTGACTCATAAACCTCTTCAATTATTTGTTGTGCTTCCTTGGCGGTCACACACAGGAAATGATATTCGTCATTTGATCTTTTGTAAAGTCTCTCTCCACAAATAATATAATTAGTGGATAACCTTCTGATGGTTAATTGGTCATTTTTGTTTGCAGAATTTAGGTATGTCCCATCCTTGAGGTACTGTAGGATGTCTGAATACCATTCACCTTCTCTATTCATTCCCTTATCTTCTTCTATTGACATGCAATAAGCTGGCTCTTCTTTTTGTTCCACCACTGTTGGTCGAGCTTCATCCTCCCTAGGTCCATCCATCATGGATGCCATTGTCGCTAGAGCATCTGCAATCTGATTTTGCATTCTTGGCACATATTGGTACTAGATCTTACTGAATTTCGAGGCCTATTTTTGAAGACATTTATGATAAGGCGTTAGCCTTTCTTCCTTAATCTTCCATCTATTCTGAATCTAAGAAATTATCAAGGTCAAATCACCATATACTTCCAACTCTTTCACTCCAAGGCTTAGGGCTGCCTGTAACCCCATAATGCAAGCTTCATATCCAGTGGCATTATTAGTGGCAGGAAAGTTGAGCCTACTAGAGAACGGGATATGTGTCCCTTTTGGAGAAATTAAGAGAACTCCAATGCCACTCCATTTTGATTTGTTGCTCCATCAAAATACATCTTCCATGATTCTACCTCGATCCCCATAATATCCTTATCTGGAAAGTCTCCTTGGATCTTTTCAGCTTCTTCAGGTGAACAGTGGGCTAAGTGATCAGCAATTGCTCTCCCCTTCATAGACTTCTGAGTCACATATTTAATATCAAGTTCTGACAGAAGTAGAACCCATTTAGCCATCTTCCCATCTTGCATAGGCTTTTCCATCAAGTACTCCAAAGGGTCCATTCTTGCAATCAATAAGACCTTGTAAGCAAGCATATAATGTCTGAGTTTGCAGGTTGCCCATACAAGTGCTACACATGTCGTCTCAAGTGGTGAATACTTCTCTTCATAAGCCAACATCTTCTTGCTAATATAATAAATTGCATTCTCCTTTCTAGTCTCCTCTAGGTATTGAGTAAGCAAAGCCCCCATTACTGTATTTGTAGTTGTGAGATACGCCAATAATGGCTTTTCAAGTACTGGTGGAACTAGTATTGGTGGCTTCATCAAATAATTCTTAATCTTCTCAAAAGCTTCTTGGAATTGTTCATTCCATACTGTGGGCACTTCCTTCTTGAGTAGTCGGAAAGTGGCTCACATGTCATGGTGAGTTGAGCTATGAATCTACTGATGTATTGTATCCTCTCTAGAAACCCTCGGATCTCTTTCTCAGTCTCAGTCTTGGGACGCTTCATCTCTACAATTGCCTTGATTTTGTTAGGATCGACTTCGATTCCCCTCTAACTTACCATAAACCCTAACAAATTTCTGGATGTTACACCGAAAGTGCACTTCTTAGGATTCAAACGCAACTTATAGAATTGGTTTCTTTCAAAGAACTTCTGTAAAGCTGGTATATGCCCTTCACGGTCTTTGGACTTTACTATCATGTCATCAACATAAACTTCTACTTCTTTGTGGATCAAATCATTTAACAGAGTAGTGGCTGCACGTTGGTAAGTAGCACCAGCATTCTTAAGGCCAAATGGCATGATCTTGTAGCAATACGTCCCCCATGGAGCAATGAAGGAGGTTTTCTCCATGTCTTCTGGAGCTATCTTTATCTGATTATACCTTGAAAACCCATCCATAAATGATAGCAAGGCATGTCCTGCTGTGTTATTAACCAAGATGTCAATGTGAGGCAAAGGAAAATCATCTTTCGGGTTAGCCTTATTAAGATCTTGGAAGTCTACACTCACTCTAACTTTCCCATCCTTCTTCGGCACCGGAACCACATTAGCTAACCATTCTAGGTAGTTGACTACCCTCAGAAATCTTGCATTGTATTGTTTCTCAACTTCTTCCTTGATCTTGAGAATCCACTCTGGCTTCATTTTTCTCAACTTTGGCTTGATCGGCTTCATGGTTGGATCTGTTGGAATGTAGTGTTGCACTATATCTGTGTCAATCCCAAGCATGTCTTCATATGACCATGCAAATACCTCTTTGAATTTTGTCAGGAGGGCAACTAATGCATCTTTCTTAGAGGTGGTTAAGGTATTACCCACTTGTATCATCTTAGGTTCATCACCAGTTCTCAGGTTAATAGGTTGGGTTTCTTCTTTTATAGATTCCACATGCCCTTGTTTTAATTCCTTGTTATTAAGAGTTTCTTTACCAATTTCAGAAATAAAAATATTCAAATCCAATAAATAAGCAGAATCAGAAATCATATTATAAAGAAAAGAGTTCTTAACAGACTCAACAGAAACAGACTCTATAAGACTACGAACACAAATAAACTTAATAGGAATATTAATACTAGCAGAAACAGACTCAATAGGGATAGAAATAATGTTTTTGGCAGGAGTGATTGGCTTGACGGTCTTGATCTTCTTGGCAGAGTCTTCCAAGGGGTGGGCGGCTCCCTCCCATGCCGAATTCTTTAGCTAGGTTGTGGCTTCAACGATGGCGGGTGGCTTCCAGCAAGTTCTTTCTTCTCTCAGCATTAGTACCATGGGGTCTTCATCCATATAATTCGTGCCTTGAGTATCAATCTCCATATCTGTGGGCTTTTCAGTCACATAAGCATCCAGACATTTTATACTATCCATCCACTCACCAAATAGATCTTGCCTTCCTTTGTTGCTTGGAAAGACGTAATGGGCGAGATATTCTGACTCATTCCCTTCCATCTTCTCATCTTCACCTTCAAGACTTTCCAGTGTTAAGTTTTTGAAACTGTGGATCATCAATATTCTGTCTAGAGTGGCCAATCTAGCATCTATGTCATCTTCTTCCTCAGTGTATAGGATCAGTGAGACAAACTCTGAACTATAGAACGACCCCAACTCAGGAATTTCTCTACCATGCTTGTCATAACAAGGACTTGACCTTGAGCTACTATTAGTAATGCAGCTCTAATCTGAGGGCTGCCTGTAGGGATAATCATCATAATCTATATTATTGGCTTCTTTAACCTCCTCTCCTACAACTTCCAGCACATTTTCTAGCCCATATTCTTCACTTTCAGTGCCATTCTCCATGTCTACAGGTTCAGTTTCAGCATCATCCTCTATATCTCCATCAAAGTAGTCTATGTCGTTATTAGAGTAATCTTCATAGAAAGGTCCTACATCTTCATCCTTTCTATCACTAGGGGGTTCACCCCAATCATTGCCACTATATTGGCTGTCATAGCCTTTACTATTGTTGCTTTTACTATCACTGTTACTGTCATCCTCACTATTTCCATTGTCACTATTGTTGCTATCACCATTACTATCACTACCGTAGTTACTACCTTCATCATCATCACTAGGGGCTTCTCCCCCTTCCTTATCTTCATCACTTGTTCTTGCTTCATACGGGCTCTTCAATGCATGTTGGCACGCCTCCCAATGCTCTTCTTCTATTATATTGTAGATGGCATCTCCTAGAAGTGTAGTCATTGCATCAGGGTCCATGTAATCAACCCAATCAGTAGGAACCCAATTTGTGTCTTCCTTCTTCAGCTCTGGAAGCTTGTTTTTGCAATCAAATAATAGCTCAAATCCGGGCACCATTGTTCTTGTCTCAGGATCAAATCTCGGTTCCAAGAATCTCCAATAGCGTTGACTATCTCTAGCTTTGACAAACTTTTCGTTCAATATGGGAGTATAGGGCTTTCGGGGTTTTGGGTGGCAAGGAAGTCCCTTGGCTTTAGACTTGGCATAAGCCGTTCTTCTTACCTCCATCTCTAGCAAGTCATCATTAGTGGATTTATAGCCTAGCCCAAAAGGTGGCGTTGCAGTAGGGATTATTGGCACTTGAGCAGTTGCCTTCTTCACAGTCTTCCTTAAGTTCATCCCTGGAAGGTAATTCATTCTTCTCATCATTGCCACCATGTTTCTGTTGCTGTAGGGAGCAAAGTCTATGGGGATCCTCTCTACTTCTTCTTTTCTTCTTTCAAAACCAGGTTTCTCAATTTCAAAGCCGTCCAAGGTCAATGGCTCATTCTCATAATCAATACCAAAAATGGGCTTTGGTATGGTCAAAGTATCACCATATATGGTAACTATGGCTCCTTCATGTAGAAACCGAACCTTTTGGTATAGGGACGAAGGTATGGCCTCTGTGTCATGGATCCATGGTTGTCTAAGTAGCATGTTGAAGCATGATGCTATGTTCAAGACTTGAAGCTCCACCTTCTTGATCATTGGCCCTATAGTGAGCTCTAGTGTCACGATTCCCAAGACCTCCCTTCTACTATTGTCATATGCCCTCACATGCTAATTAACCGACACAAAATCTTCAATACTTAGGCCCAAGCTACTTGCAGTCTTTAAAGGACACATATTTAAGGCACTTCCATCATCAATTAGAACCATGTGAATCCTTTTGCCTTTGGCATTTATAGTAATGTGCAGGTCATTGTGGTGCTTCCACTTCTTAGTGAAATCTTTGTCAGAGTAGGAAATTGTGAGTTCCCTACCTATAGACCTAATAATAGCATTTAGATCTTGAGAAGTAGTGGTTGTAGGGACTTGGATTTGATTAAGAAGGTCAACTAGATTCTGGCAGTGCTTGTATGAGGCCATGAGTAAACCCTATAAAGATATATTGGCTTGTGTCTTTTGTAGTTACTTGAGGAACTCATCCTCTTCAACGAGTGTTTGTTAGGTAGATTTATTCAAGGCTTCTATCGAGTTGTCTGTTTCCAAATGTGGGGGCTTGAAGTGTCTCCCCCCCTCGTGATGTGAGCAATTTTCGTTGGGTCATTTAAATCAGTATTTTGGGGTTTGAAGTGTCTCCCCCGTTTATGGGTGTCGGGTCATTTGATTGGGGTTCGAAGTGTCTCCCCCCGTATGTAGGAATTGGGTCGTTTGATTGGGATTTGAAATGTCTCCCCCCATATGTAGATGCTTGGTAACTTGCTTAGGGTTTGAAGTGTCTCCCCCCATTTGTGGATGTTGGGTAATTTGGGGTTTTTGTAACATCTTCACTCCATATATCATACCTTGCAGCGGATGTCATACCCATCAATTCTTCCCATGTCATCATGAAGCACTCAGGTAGGTCATAAATCAACTCTTCACTTTCCTCCTCAGTGATCAAGCAATTAATCCTTGGTCCTCTCCTAAAATTGTTGTTGGGTAAGGGATTATTAGTGACGCTAGGCCTTGTAGGTGGTGCAATCACCTTATTGTCTATCAGATCTTGAATTGCATGACGAAGGCCAAAACACTTGTCAGTATCATGGCCAGGGTTTTGGTGGTAGGCACATCACTTAGTTACATAAAATCTTGCAGGCAATGGGTTTGGGATTGGTCTTGGGTCTAAGGGTTTTAGTAACCCCTTTGCTTTTAGTTTTTCAAACAGTTGACTCATGGGCATGTATAACTCATGAAATTCCCTCCTAGGCCTTGAAGGTGGCCCTTGTGATATTGGCACAGGGGCAATAGGAGCAATAAGTTGGTAAGGATCATTTTTGTATATATTAGAGACTTCTGTAGTTTTGGAATTAGATCCTAAATTCTTTTTAAACCTTGGTGGGTCCTCATTCTTTATAGAGTCATTATTTATTGAATCCTTAATTTGGGTTCTAGTAGCAATCAAAGATTTAAAATTAGGAAAATACTGGGCAAACAAGTACTTATGGTATACATGCAATAAGTTTTTTAAAACCATGGTTAATTGTTCTTCTTTGCCTGGCCTACTCATCATTTGTGCCGCCTTGGATCTCCACTTGGTAATGAAGGTAGAGAAAGATTCTTTCGGCTCATGCTTCGTGGTCTCCAAATCTCTCCTTGTCACTCCACCTTTATGTTGTACTTGTATTGATTGTGAAACTCACGACAGATGTCCTTTCAACTCCTTGCTCCAGCATTATCTAGGTTAAGGAACCACCTAAGAATGGCTCCAGTCAGGGTGTTTTGGAACATTTGAGCAAGTAGTTCTTCAGTTGGAACGGCTCCATGGTTGGGGAATTATGGTCGGTCTTGTTCCCCTCTTAACCACTCTTCAGGCTCTGAAATTGTTGTACCATAAGGTTCATGTCCTCTTTTAGTTGGATTTGACTAGCTACCATGGTGTTCAGTAGCTCTTGAGTGTTCTTGGGTTCTTCAGTGTTCAAATGTTCTCCCTCTTCTGCCATAGCGATGGAGTCTTCAGACTTCTTGTGGCTTGGACTGTCTTGTAGGTCGAACACGAGATTGTGATGTTGCAGCAGTGGAATGTCTTCTATGCTCACGGGCTTCAGTATCGTGATGAGAGTGATGGGCTTGGATCTAGAACTTCTAGCTTGAGTGTCGGTCTTGGGTTCTTTTTGGAGTTTTCCCTCTGATTTTGACCAAATTCTCCCCTAAGAAAAGGCTTGGTTGGGTCAATCAGAACTAGGTCCCCATCTATATCAGTCAATCAAACAAACACATGCAACAATGCAATTTTAACATGGACCGGCCGAAGGGTAGGTTCTAAGTCATTACATTGTAGGGTGGGTTTGTTGTTTCATTGTTTCCCATAGCTAGGACATTACACCTCCCAATTTTTAATGTAATGGACATTACATTGGTCTGAACGGCATGGTCTATCCTTTATAATCAACAAGAAATGATCCAGTGACTTTGGGTTATGAGTTGGTGAGTTCACCACTGGGTACCCAAATCTAATGAAGACCAATGATCCATGGTTACTACCACCATATGTTGAGATGGATGCATACATATTTGTTGTTTTGATGGCACACACTAAGACAGTTAGGGAAAGCTCTTAACAATCAACATGGCAACATAAACAAAAATATCATACAAACATCTCAAGACATAAATAAATAAACAAACAAACAACAATATCATGCAAAATCATGCAAAGACAAGGGTATATGGTTGGTCACTTAAAGTCTAACATGAAGCTTAGCCCTCGACATCCCTAGTGGAGTTGCCACTGTGAGAGACTGGGAAAATTAGGTGCTCCCAAAAAAGAGATTTGGGTTCTTTTAAGGGCACCTATCTTTTTAGGTAAGTGGTGTGGAGTTGCCACTTATTTTTTATACAAAAAAGAAAAAGAAAAATATAAATACAAATTACATATTCAAAATACTTCATTGTCATTGATTGAGTAAAGAAAAGTACAACTTTGGTAAATTAACCATACAAGGCTTTGGGTCCTAGTTACAATCTATGCAAAAGAATGCAAAGCTTTGGTTCTAGTTACATTCTACCAAAATTAAAAGAAAAAAGACTAATTTACCTATCCAAAAATCCTAAGCTCAGGGGCTAGGTTACGGAATGAGAATGTGTTATAGGGACGGACCCAGGTGGAGGCCTAAGGGGGCCCGGGCCCCCCCTGGGCCTAAAAAAAAAAAAAAATTTAGCAGGTTAAATTTTCCAAAAAAAAAAAAAAGGCTTGGGCCCCCCTTAGTTTTTTGCTCGGCCCCCCTCCTAAAAACCATGAATTCCTAGCCCACTAAGCCCAACCAGCCAGCCCAGGAGGCATGAGCCCATGACCCATGTAAATAAAAAAAAAAAAAGAAACTCAGCAGTCCAAAATAGCTAAACCTAACAGAGAAAGTGAAAGACGAAGGAAAAGAAGAAGAAGAAAGGAAACAGAGAGATAGAAAGGCGAGATAGAGAGATAGAAAGGCGAGATAGGCAGATAGAGACTACCCAGACGCCGACGCAAGAGTCTACTCAGCTGTCGTCGCTGTTGCTGGTTGCTCAATTTACCCAGCCTAGCTTCGTTGCTCCAGCCTTCATAGGTATTTATAATTTAATCTATCCTTTCCTTCAATCTGTGCCGGTTGCTTAATCTGTGCTTGTGGAGTGTTTGTGTTTTTACTGATGACTGATAAGTGATGAACTGATTACTGATGTTGGTGATTGTGAATTGAATTTGTGCTGTAGCTTGTGGTTTTTTTTTTTTTTTTTTTTTTTTTTTTTTTTTGCTTTTTGGCTTTTTGACTCTCTATTACTCTGTGTTTGTGACTCTCTTGTAATTGTATTATATAGATAAGAGAGATAGAGAGACAGAGTAGAGTTTGTAGAGATTACTCAGATGAGTTAGATTAGAGAATATTTGTTTGACTGTTTTTGTTAGTAGTGCAGAATAAATTTATAGTGTTGGTAGTGCCGTAGTGGGATTGGGTTAGTGGGTCAATGTCAGAAAGATGGAGACAACACAAAGACAAAGATAAATAAAGGCAGATCAAAGACAAAAAGAAAAAAAAAAAAATCATATAATATAGAAAATTGTCACACAAATTTAAAAAAATAATAGTGATTCACTTGCATCTATTGCTAACTCATAATGCTAAATTAGATAAATTTATAAATTGAAAAGAAGTGGGGAATATTAAATTTATAATTAAATGCATCATGCATGTTACCTAGATTCTAGTATTTGCCTTTAGTTAGTAACAACTAACAACAACCGTTTGTGCAATAATATATATGATTCTTATTTTATTTGTAGATCATGAAAAAATCAACTACAATGCTTGATTTTTTCAAAAGAAAATATTCAAATTCTTCCGAAGTCAACATGAGATTTCCAACAACTAATGTTGCTATTCCAATTCTAGAAAATATGCATTCCCCAATTCCGAAAAATGTTGATGTTCCAATCTCTCAAACACAATTTGAAATTTTGGATGCGTATTAATACTATATGGATGCGTATTTGAAATTTTTTTTTCGCTTATCTCCGGCACCCCCTAACTTGAAATCCTGGGTTCGTCCCTGATGTGTTAGGTACTCATTCTGCCCAGACCAATATACCCTTTTTACATGATGTTGGATGATATGTTGAACACACATGACAGACACTTGACAAAAATTAATTTAAATGAATTTGCCTTATGAATGATGTCCTTTTTTAAAAAGAATATTCGGATCTGTTCTATGAATTAAAATAATAAGGCTTTGTTAAAAAGAATTAGATCTATTTTGTGTAAAGTAAAAAGGATTATTTTATTAAGAAAAATCAAATTTGTTGTTGGTAAAAAAAAAAAAAGTGAGATTTTGAAAAGAATCAGATTTGTTTTGTGTAAAGTAAAAAAAAAAAAAGATTTGTGGTTTATGAAAAACCAAATCTATTGTTAGAAACAAATAAAAAAGGCTTTTGAAAGAGGATCCACATTCATGAGACAAATGTATTATGCATGCATCACATATTAAAAAAAAAAAAAAAATTAACCTAACTTTTAATTCTTCCTTTAAAATTTCAAAATCTGCACTTTTATAACAAAGAAAACTTATCAAAAAAAAAAAAATCAGATCTATATTTAATGAAAATACAGATCAGTTTTGTATTTAGAATAAAATCAAATCTAAAAATACAGATCAGTTTTGAGTTTAGAAAAAATTAGATCTGTATTTAATGAAAATACAGATCAGTTTTGTTTTGATAAAAATATCAAATCTGAAAATACAGATCAATTTTGAGATTAGAGAAAAAAATCAAATCTGTATTTAATGAAAATATAAACCAGTTTTTGTTTTTATATATAAAAAAAAATCCGTATTTGAAAATATAGATCCGTTTTGAATATTTATAAAAAAATTTGTTAATCATTGTAGATTTTGAAGTCAAAAAGAAAGAATTGAAATAAACAATCATCTAAGGTATCTAAGCATAGCAATTGTATATTAAGAACAAGACATAATGAAACATACTAAGCATATTCATGCATCAAACAAAAACAAAATAATTAATGGAAAAAGAAAAGAATGAAGAAGAACAAAATACCTCTTGCATGAGCGTACTCTTCTAATGAATGAATATTTTAGAAATCAAAGAAATTTATTCACCTCTTTGAGGTCTAAAATACCTTACTTACAAAAAAGAAGTTCCTAAAGCATAAGTCTCTAGAACGTCTTTAACGTAAGGGGAATTGAAAAGTTAGAAGAGAAAAGACCTTAATTCTGATTTATTTCCTCTATTTATAGAGATTGGGATGCTGAATGAGATTAGATACGAGTTGGAATGCGTCCTTATCTCTAAAAAGTCGAAAACGATAGGCTTTATCTTAATCAGGAAGTCATTGGGCTGGGCTAAGCTGCAAATTTGGGCCAATCGGGGAAGTGCCGATCGGAACTTGCCATGTGCCGATCAACACTTCTCATGTGCTGATCGGCACTCGAAGAGTGCCGAATGGCCCTTTTGGGTGCCAGGCCCGCATTTGAGTTTTGGTCTAATTTTGACCCATTTTTTGAGGATATTTTAGCCGGGAATTGTACCTGGATGCATTTTTAATCCATATTCTAAAAATTTATCCCTTTTTCTCGATATTCAGGTCTTTAAAGTGATAATTATCTTGTAGATAAATATTCCAAAAAAAACCTTGATTATCCACAACTTCTTTGTTATCTGATTATCCACTTTATTCCCATGCAAGCAGGCCTATTTTTGACACTAACCAACAACCAATCACAAAATTATTTAATTAAATTTAATTGTTTAACCAATCAGAATTAATTTAAATTCATCATGCGTGATCGGCTCCACCCAAACAAAATGCATGCAGACTGTGAAAACTTGATCATGTGTTATCTTTCAATCCGACAGTCCGATTTGGAAATCGGACATATAATCGTGATCGTTAGAACCTCAAGATCATTTTTATGATATGCAATGAATGAATTAATGCATGTAATGCAACTCTAAATTTTGGGTATATGAATGGTCACTCTAGTCATCTTCCTATATTAAATTATAGGTACAAAATTGAGTGTCTACGGAAAGCATGTTAGGTTATTAGATTTCCTGCTTTCTTTGTTTTTCTATTTAGAGTTTTTGGGTTAGGGTTTTGGGCGTGTATGTGTGCGCATGCTTTATGCATATGTATGCAAACTCGTAGTGTGTGTACGCATACAGTTGGGATACGCACGCATGCCCTATGTATGTGCACGCACACTCGTGTCCAAAAACCCTAATTCACTTCTATTTGGTTATTCTTTATTTTCTTTTACATGTTTAGCTTTTGTTTAAGCCTGTCTTCATATCTTGGGTACCCGTTCTTCTGTTTTGTCTTGCTTCATGCATGTGTATGCAAACTCAAAGTGTGCGTACACATATAGTTGGGATGTGCACGCATACGCTATGTATGTGCACGCACCCTCGTGTCCAGAAACCCTAATTCACTTCTATTTGGTTTTTCTTTGTTTTCTTTTACATGTTTAGCTTCTGTTTAAGCCTGTCTTTCATACCTTTGGGTACCTGTTCTTTTGTTTTGTCTTGTTTTGTTTTGTTTTGTTTTATTTTATCTTCTTAATGTTGATTAGGGTTTTAGATTTTTTGAATGCCATGAACATGCATATGAATATTGTTGAGGTCTAAAAAAGGGTCATAGTGAAATAAGCCCAAAAAGAATAAGTCAAGCCCAAAAGGAAAAATTCAAGCTAAGCCCAAAGTAATAGATACAGGAGACCCATGAGGGAATAAAAGAAAGGCCCAGAGGATCCTGAAGCCCAGAAAAAGAAGCATCCAAAAAAAAGAGGACCACGACAAAGTATAAGAAGCAAGGATCCTCAGGAACCATCAATAGGCGCGGATCCCTTCAGGCACAAAGAAAAAGGAAGACTGGGACAGCTCGATAGAAAGAAGACAGAAGAAGAAAACAAGAAACAAAAGCAAAAAGAACGCGAGCGACCTCTCATGGCATAGATAGAAAAGGCCTCCGGGAACCAGGATAGGGAAGAAGAATGATAACAAACGACTTTAAAAAATGGCAGAACAGGATTCCGCCCAAATAGGAAAGAAAAGGGAAAAGTGGAAGACGCCAGAAATGGGGATGCCGAGAAGGGCATACCTCAGCACGTCCCAAAGAAGATGGCCAATCAGGAACTTTCAAAAGAATCAGAGCTGAAAGAAGGAAAGAATGAGAAAAAAACGAAAAAGGGACTTACCGAGACGATGGGAACAGGACATGCTTTGTTTGCAAAAGAGCAAAACAGGAAGACCAAAAAAATCCATTATAAAAGGAGGGGATGGGTTGTGAAGAAAAGGCAACGAAAAAAGGGAGAAACACCAGAAAGAAGAAATTCTCTAGAAAAAACTATCAGAAAATCTGTGCAGAAGAGAAAATACTAAGGGAAAAACAAATATTGCTTCCCGGTATCCTGTAAAAGCCACTATTGCACATACTCGGATTCAACGAGAATCAAACTTTGCAAGTTTTGAAGGCTGAAATAGCCATTCAAGACTGTAATTTTTGAGCTTGATTGAACCTTGTATCACGTCCTAGTGAGCTTTCTGTAATCCAACAGATAATATATATTAATGAAACATGCTTCATATTTCCCAGGATCCCCTCAGCATTAATTTCTTATCGCTTTGCTAATCCTGTTTTCTTTTCGTTTCGAATTTATCTTGCTAATCTTTGGCACTCTTCGATATCCTTGCTTGTCATTTTCTTTATATTGTCAGGAGTATTCTTTGCATCCCACTTGATTCTTAAACAGCTCGTTAGCTGCGGTGAGTCAAGGCCCGGTTCACCAAATCCTCCTTTTCATTTAGGCCCGGGATCCTTGGGCCTGAGTGTTACGAAAAAGGTACTCTCACATTTTGGCGACTCCGCTGGGGACTGGGCAAAGAAGAAGGAAGAAACAATCCCTTCACAGAGAATGCCTCCAAGACAAAGAAACAGCAAAGGAACTAATGTGCCACCTACGGCCTCTGAGCCCGTAGGAGAAAACGAGGTAGTTTCCAGGCAAGGAGGTGGGATACCCTTGGTAGAACAGGAGGTTGTGTCAGAACAAAGACACGCAAGGCAGGAACCAGACCTCATGGCCAGGATGACAGCAATGTTGAAGGATTTGGAGCAAGAAGTTCATCTTCTCAAAGAGGGCAGGACACAGGAAATCAGAGACAATGTTCCCCCTACTGGCCACCAAGATGGGATGCAGCCAGAAGGAGGGTCAACAGTGGGAGGAAGAGCCAACCCTCAGTACTTAACACTGGCAGATGTCAATGCCCTCCTGGAGCAAGAAAGAGAAAAACTCTCAGGGATCCCTAAGCAATTCTCTCGGGATCCCCCGTTCCCTCCAGAACTTCTTGGCAAACCATACCCTAAGGGGTATGAACCCCCAAAGTTCCATCCTTTTGATGGAAGAAATGGAAGTGCCGTGGAACATGTGAGTAGGTTTGTTCACACTATGGGCCCCTATGCAGGAGACAGAGAATTATGTCTAAGGGAATTTGCCAAGTCCTTAGTGGATAGGGCATACACTTGGTATACCATGTTGAGACCCGGGTCCATCAAAACCTGGGATGAGATGATGGAAAAATTCTGCGCCAAATATTACCCTGGTGAAGACAAGATCACTTTCCAGAATTTGCAAATAGTGAGGCAGAGACCTGGAGAGGATCCCGTCCAATTTATTAAAAGATTTGAAGATGTGTCCCTAGACTGCTATGGGGACCATGAAGAAAAGGAGCTCGTGGAAACCTGTATAGCCAATATGCTTTTTGATTACATGCTCAACCTTGAAAATCTATGTATCACGTAGTTTGCGGACCTACTACAGAGAACCAGAAGGACGGCACAAACCATGAGGACAAAAAGGCTGCCCGCGTCCCAAGCTATGACAGCATCAGTAGGAGAGAAAAGGAAGAGACCAGATGGGAATGTGTTCGAGGAACCACCAGTGATCCCATGTACAGCTGAGGAGTTAAGCCATGTCCTAGACAAATGGATTGGAGATAGGGTTGTTAGGCCATTCACTGTGTCCAGGCCACCAACTGAAGAAGAAAGGAAGAATCCTTTATTTTGCAGAATCCATAATTATGTCAAGCACTCCACCAAGGATTGCTGGACCCTTCGCAGACTCTTCCACAAAAATTTGAGAGAAGGAACCCTGGAGCTCACTCAGAAGGAGCCAGAAGTGCAGAGGAACCCCTTGCCTAACCACAAAGGAAAAGGGGTGGTAGCAGTAGTAATACATGGGAACCCGGCAGAAGCAGGAGAATCTGAAAGATCCTTCCACCCGAGCACAGTTAGGACCCTCCAGAAGAATCCTAAGTTCAGGTCACTATTCAATCAATTAAGATTTGGACCAGAAGCAAGAAGAGTGGCCACAGAGTCTCTCATGAGCATAGTAGCAGATTTAGGGATGGAATGCTTTACAGCAGAGTCACATGCTAGTCGAGTTTTCCTGGAGACAACCAATGCAATAACCTTTACTGATGAAGACATGGAGATTGAGCACCCAGACCACCGTAGACCCCTTTATCTAATGGCCACCATAAACGACGTTCAAGTCAGAAGAGCACTGGTGGATACGGGGGCATCACTCAATCTCATAGCCTTGAGTACCCTGGAAGCTGTTGGCTTAGTTGACAGAAGGATCCTGGGGGCTCCCATGGAAATAACAGGATTTGGAGGATCGGTGGAATCAGCAGAAGGATACGTGCAGCTAGCCTTAAGGGTAGGGCCAATAGTAGCCTTGACAAGGTTCCATGTAATTAATGTAGAAGTTTCTTATTATGTGTTGCTGGGACGCCCGGGGCTTCATAAATATCGCCTTATTCCATCCACGTTCCATCACTGCATTAAGGGAGACTGAATGGGAGGCCCATAAGGATCCTTGCCAACCATAATCCTTTCAGCCAGGGAGAAGTGAACTTTGCAAAAATGATGTTTTATGTTGAATTGGAGCCAGATGTTGAGAACCCCGCCCCGGGAACCCCAGGGACACCTATCCTAGAAGAAGAAGAAGGAGGGAAAGGCACCCGTGACCTGAGGAACCTTCTAGAAAGAAAAAGACAAAAAAGAGAGCCCAGCTCTTCAGGATCCCGAGAATGTGTGGTGGTGCGGGAACCCGGGGGAAGGCTAATCTATCGTTTGTGAAGGTGCGCGGGACCCGAATGCACTGTGCAGGAAGGTCCTGGACCACCAAGCTGCATGATGGCCCAAGAAGAAATTCCAGAAGAACCAGTTAAGGAGGTCCAGATTCAGCCTAAGGAAGAATTAAAGGAAATAGATTTGGGGACAGAACCAGGATCCTGAAAGCCTGTCTTCATTAGCAGTCAATTGGCGGCGCAAGAAAGAGAACAACTGGCAACCTTGCTTCAAAAATACAGAGATGTGTTTGCATGGACCTATGATGAGATGCCTGGTTTAGACCCAGGGTTGGTAGTCCATTCTCTTAATGTGGACCCAGGGATGAGGCCAGTAGTCCAACCGGCTAGGGTCTTCCACACTGAGGTAGAAGCTCAAATAGTTCAAGAGGTCAAAAAATTGCTAACAGCTGGTTTTATCAAACCCATCCAACACCCAAAATGGCTTTCCAACATTGTACCTGTGAAGAAGAAAAACGGTCAGATCCGTTGCTGTGTAGACTTTCGCAACTTGAACAAGGCATGTCCTAAAGATGAATTCCCCTTGCCCAATATCGACCTCCTTGTAGATTCAACTACAGGAAGCTCAATGTTCTCATTTATGGATGGGTATAGTGGGTACAACCAAATCTGCATGGCAGCCAAAGATGCAGAGAAGACGGCATTCAGAACTCCGATTGGGAACTTTTACTACACCGTAATGCCCTTTGGCCTCAAAAATGCGGGGGCTACGTATCGGCGAACCATGACAGCCATTTTCCATGACATGATGCATGAGGAGATGGAAGATTATGTAGATGACATTGTGGTCAAGTAAAAAACCAGAACATGACATTTCCAAGTACTTGAGCAAGTCTTTGAAAGATGCAGGAAGTACAAGCTACGTATGAACCCCATGAAGTGTGCCTTTGGAGTGTCTGCTGGAAAGTTCCTTGGGTTCCTGGTACATCACAAAGGCATAAGTGTGGATCTAGCCAAGGCCACAGCTATCGCCACAATGAGAAGACCAACTACTGTTAGGGAACTCAAAAGCTTCCTAGGAAGGGTCTCCTATATTAGGAGATTTGTGCCTGGTTTAGCCTCAGCTACAGCAGGCCTATCCAAACTGTTGAAAAAGGGGAATGAATTTACCTGGGGGACAAAGCAGCAGGAAGCTTTTCAAAGAATTCAGGGTATCATGAATCATCTGCCCACGCTCCAGGCACCAGTACGTGGGCGACCTCTGTTGCTATACTTAGCATCAAACTCCCAGGCAATAGGAGCTTTGCTGGCACAAGAAGATGACCAAGGAAATGAGCAGCCTGTATATTATGTAAGCAGAACACTCAAGGATACCGAGACCAGGTACCCCAGAATAGAGAAAGCCTGCCTAGTGATCATTTATGCATCCCAAAGGTTGAAGAGGTACTTCTCAGCTCACCAAATCCTCTTGGTAACCAAGTCCCACCCCATAAAAGCACTCCTGCACCAGCCCCTTCTCACGGGAAGGATAGCACAATGGCTAGTGTTGCTCTCACAATATGATATAGGTATAAGAACTCCCAAGGCTGTCAAGAGCCAGGCCATAGCAGATTTGCTAGCTCAATTCCCAGGAAAGAAGGAAGGCCCGCTGAGCGAAGAAATCCCTGGTGAGGTAGCAGTGATGGAGATCCCAGGGAAGAAATGGACCATGAGGTTTGACGGGTCGGCTACAGCAACTTCAAATGGGGTAGGAATTGTACTAAGCTGTGAAAATGGGGATATCATGCCCTTGTCTTTCAAGCTTGGTTTCTCATGCTCTAATAATGCAGCTGAATATGAGGCATACTTAACTGGGTTGACTATAGCACTCAGTATAGGAGTAAAACATATGAGAGTGTTGGGAGATTCCAATCTTGTAGTCTCCCAAGTGAAAGGTGACTTTGCATTACGGGAACAAAGCTTAGCAGCCTACAGGACTTGGGCACAAAGGCTGGAGATGGAATTTCAGACCTTCAGCATAGAATACACTCAAAGAAGTGAAAACAGGTTTGCTGATGCACTCGCCACCCTGGGATCCCAAATACCATTTAATGGGAGAGATACGCTGATAAAAATAGGAAGGCAGGAACATTCTATTGTAAGGATCCTTCAAGGGATGTACCCCGGAGAGTCCAAACAGTGGGACTGGAGGGACGAAGTCAAAGAAAAGATGAAAGAGGCAGGGCCTAGAGGGAACATCAAAGAACTAATAGATTACACTCAGATAGAAGGAGAATTGTATAGAAGGCCGCCAGGAGGAATATTGTCCAGATGTATCGCCAAAAAGGAAGGAAAGTTGAAATTAGAAGAATTACACGCCCAAGCATGTGGAGTTGCAGAAAAGGTCAGCCTATATAGAAGGATGCAACACATGGGGTATTACTGGCCAGATATGGACAAGGAAGCAGCAATTATACAGGGAAAATGCCAGGAGTGTCGTTTGGCAATTGATAAAGAAGAAAGCTACGCGGTGTTTATTGCAGAAGATTGACGGGTTCCTTTCATAGGATACCTGGCTCAGGGGATCCTGCCAACCGACATGAAACTGGCCCACAAGCTCAAAAAGCTGGCGTGCAGGTATTTCCTGCAGAACGACATTTTATTCAAAAAGGGATACCATGGGGATCCCCTCAGGTGCTGGGACCAAAGGAGGCTAGAGAAGTAGTCAGAGAAGTACACTCTGGAGATTGTGGAAGCCACCCAGGGAAGAGAAGGCTGTACAAGCAGTTACCGTTGTTGGGATATTACTGGCCAACGATAAAAAGAGACTCTGGGGAGTTGGTCAAAACATATCATGCTTGCCAAGTCCTGGGAGATGCAATTCACACTCACCCAAATGTCCTGCAGGATATGACGACGCCATGACCTTTTCATACTTGGGGGCTTGATCTCATAGGGTCTATAAACCCTCCATCCAATGGTTATATATGGATCCTGGCAGCCACGGAGTATTTTACAAAATGGGTAGAGGTCATCCATTTGAAAAAAGCTACTGGAGCAGCTGTAACAAATTTCATTCGAGACCACATCATTACAAGGTTCGGGATCCCCAGAAGATTGATTAGTGACAATGGAACCCCATTCATAAACAAAGATATGAAGGGGTTAACTGAAGCATACCACATCAAGCATGGAAGATCTACCCCATACTACCCACAAGGAAACGGCCAAGCTGAAGCTACTAAGAGGGTAATGTTGAAGATCCTTAAGAAAATGAAGCATGAGTATGGAGGGAAATGGGGTGACCATCTGGCAGATGTGCTTTGGGCATGTAGAAGCTCTGTAAAGACAGCCACAGGATTCTCCCCATTCTCCCTGGTCTATGGAACAGAAGCCATCAACCCCGTGGAGTTAGTCTTTCCTACACCAAGGGTAGTTCTAGAGGAAAATCAAGGAGAAAGTGAGGATGCAAACAATGAAAAGAGGCTAGCAGATCTGGAAGGGGTAGAAGAAGAAAGAGAGTTGGCCAAGAAAAGGAGCCAGAGATACCAGCAAAGAATGACCAGAGCATATGCACAAGCAGTACGCCCAAGAGTGTTCACTAAAGGGCAATTAGTACTAAGGATGGCGGAGCACGTGAGGAGGAACCTGCCAGGGCCTTCCAAGTTCACCCCAAAATGGGAAGGACCCTACATCATCAATGCAGCTCATGAGAGTGGGTATTATTACCCTGCCAAAGAAGATGGGACAGTCTTGACAGAACCCATAAACGGGAAATGGCTGAAGCAATACTATGCATAAGGACAAGGGGATCCCGGTACCTCAGGGTCCCTTTACCAGCTTCACTATCTGCTAAGTTCTTTTTTATTTTTATCTTTTTATTTTTATTTTTCAGCCTTTATCATGAATTCTGGTCTAAGATGATTTTGTTCAGGAACATGTGATAGATTGACACTTTGTGGTCAATACTGCACTAAATGATTTTTCTTTGTTCCTTAAAAATGACCATGTTTTAATGAAGTTCCTGTTTCTTCAACATTTAAGTCTTTCTTTAAATACTGCAAAGACCAAGTTTGGATAGATTTAAGGAAGGATACCTGAGTCAAAAAAAAAAAAAAAAGGTATGTAATACCCTTTTACATATGGCCCAGGATCCACCTCATAAATAACTTCAGATATCCCACAGACAGTTCCAAGTGCATAGGTCTAGGATCACAGATAAAAGTAAAGTATCCAGGATACCTAGCCTAGCACTTGGCAAAAGGGGAACCTGTCAAAGTTCATGAACTGGGACCGTATCTCAAAAATATGTATAGGAAAAGATACCAGTGTACCCAGTTCAGTACTTGCATAATAGATTACCAGGTACCTGGACCAGAACTTACAGTGAAGCCTGTGGAAATCATGGTCCAGGACTCAGGAAAGAAAAGAAAAAAGTCATAGGAAAGAAAAGACAATATATCAAAGAAAAAGGCAGATTCACATGCTAAGAAATGAGAAGTAGTTTTTTTTTAAAAAAAGAAACAAAGAGGAAAGCAATGTTCAAAAATAAAAACTTATACAACCCCAAATTGTTTATGTAAATCTAAAATAAGCTAAGGAATGAGGCCGGCCAACAGGGAGGCATCCGGAGAAATAACAGGCACAGTCAAAGTAGAAAGGATCCTCTGCCGCTTGACCTTCAAGTCTTGTAAAACCTTGTGAGCATGAGCCAAAACTTCCTCAGCAGCAGCTATCTCAGTGTCTATACTCTTGAATGATTGCCTCTAAAACAGCATATGAGCCAGCAGACGCAAGTGATCCAGCAGAAAAGACAAATTGAACTTGGCCTCCAGAAGGTCTTGCACCTCCCCTCTCCACTCCAGAAGCTTTTCTTCAGACAAAGAATCTACAAAGGAATTCCTCAGGGAAACCAGCACAACACACAGCAACTCCATCAAAATATTGCCTAGAAAAACGCCTCCCCTGAAGCCACTGGTGAAGTCCCCGTGACTCTTGAGCAGACTCTCTAGCAGCGGTAGGCCTTCCACAGGAACAGAGAAGCGCAGGAAGCTGCCATAAGAAGACCCAAAAACATGAAAATGGCTGGCAGGAAGACTGTTAAATTCCAAGAGATCAAAGCGAGCCAGGAAAGAGGAAAGCCTTGAATCAAGATCTGAGGCAGCCACTTTCGAGGCGTCCCCCATCACTGTGTCACCACTTGCAGAGACAGGAGGACTTGCAGCCTTTCGCTCTGGATGAAGGTCAGCAACTTGAACGGATCTCACAATTCCTTCAGGGATAACAGGCTCAGAACCTGCAAAGCCTGCATCAATATTCAAAAAAAAGAGAAAAGGAAGAACAGATTTATTCTTAAAAAAAGAGAAAAGGGGAAAAAGAAGGACAAACTAGTTCCGGCTTCTTGGGGCAGAGCCTCTTCTTCCTGATCCCCTGACTTCCCCGAGGATTCTGGGAAAGAACATAAGGCAAGTTGAAGAAAAGGTGAAGGACCAATGGCAAAGTGGCTAAAGGAAGGAATAGATGCAGGGGGCTTCGCCATAAAAAAAAAAAAAAAAAGGAAAGAGAAGGGCGAAGGGAAGAAAAGAGAAGAAAAGGAAACACGATGGAAGCAGCTCGCACTCACCTTCTGAGCTTTCTGATTCTAAAGAAGAGGCAACACTAGGAACAGATTTCTCACTGGTTTGACCTAAAAGGAGAAGGAAAAGGAGGAACTCAAAAAAAAAAAAAAACTGGAAAAGAAAATAGAGATGTAACGCTATTTCAAGGAAACAAGGCTTACTTGTTTGTTTGGATAAAGGAGTGTCTCCCAAAGCGCCTTTATCTGACAAGGATTGAGGAAACACAGTCTTGATAGGACTAGGAGTGCGTTCAAGATGGGGACTTTGAGATGAAGGGATCCTAGAGGCTTTGGGATCCTGAGAATCTTGGGAACCTTGCATCGGTTGCCCAGTTTCCCCAGCCAGACCACCAGTAGGGGGGGTCCTCCCCCACAGCAGGAAAAGCAACAGAAAGAGCTGTGACAGTTTCCTCTCCCAGAGCCTTGCCAGTCATAGGAGGGGATACCTCCACCTAAAGGAAGAAGTAGAAGAAAAAGCAGTGCCAAGTAAAAAAAAACGGGGTAATGCTAACAACACAATGTCAAAAAAAAAGAGGGGGGCACATACCACGTCGTCACCAGAAGATTGGCTTTTGCCTTTCTTGTAATCAGACTTGCGTTTGGACTGCAAAGGAAACCACCACTCGTCAGCGAAAAAAAAATAGAAATAAGTGCAACAAGGTGAACAAATGAAAAAGAGAGAAGAAGGAAAGAGGTCTTGCTCTTCTCTCTCTCTCTACAGATTCTCTGGAAGTCTTTTGCTTACTACGAGTACGCCCAGAGGGTCCTAAAGGAGGCTGGGATACAAGACCAGAGGATCCTAAAGAACCATGGACTGAAGCAGTCACAGGAACCTGGGAAAAAGAAGACTCTACCTTGGTCTTCTTCCGGGTCCTTGAAGCCAAAGGTTCCCTGGCATCCTTGCCTTCCTGAGATGCCAAGTGTGTTTGAGATTTCCCAGTTTTTCTTCTTTTTGTCTCAGAACCTATCTCCACACTTTCATCGACATCAACAGCTTTCATTTTCTTCGGCCTGACATCCTTACCTTTACTCGGAGCAGTGGCAGCACTTATTGTCTCCATTGCACCTTTCTTAATGGGCACTCTAGAGGAAGCGCCAATGATGAGACTATAACCCAACCAAGTCTCAGGAAAATCTTGTCCATAAGTCACCCAACCTCCCCTGGAGGCATGCCACTCTGTAAACCCAGTCTTGCTGCTTGCAGCAGCTGAAACAATCCCGGCAGTAGGAAGGGATAAACGCCTATTGGATGTCGGAACAGAAACAATACTAGGATCTGGGGTTTCCCGAACTGTACCAGAGCCAACATAGTCAACAAAAGACTTTTGTACTCTTCTCCAATAACTGGTATAGCCACTAGAAGCAAAGACTCCTCTCTGGGAGTTAGCCACTGCAAATTGGGGGCTCCTCCGTGACCAATAAGAAAAGGCCTGCAGCCTCAGGAAAGGATCCAAGGAAGGAAGGGATGGCACCACGTCCTTAAAGACTGGAGGAATGTCCTGGTCAAAACCAAATTGTCGGAGCACCCGGTGTGCTGAATAATGAGTATATTTTGGGCCACTTGAAGAAGGCACAGGAAGCCAGGAGGGGCTAACGCAGGCAAGATAAGCTAGACTGCCCTCATCACCACGACGCAAGTCAAAGGTATTACCTGTAGAAGATAAAAAAGAAGACAATATAGAATCACACGCAAAGCCAGGGCCAAACTCACGAGGGGATCTCCAATGTAAGCTCCCTGCTTGATCAAATAATTCCACCAGATTGAGGCCACCACCTTTCAAGCTAATCCAACGAAAGATAATGGGAAAGGCATCAGTAGAATTGCCACAAAGACCCTTCACTATGTCGGGGGATCCTTGGAATTTGTCCTTCACAAATTTCAAATTCCTGCACTTGGCCAAAGTAGCTGCAGAACGGTCCCACATGAAAATCTGAAGGATTGCACAGTGAAGAGATGAAGTGATCACATAACAAGAATCGCCCTCAGTCTCATCTCCATGAAGCTGGTCCAATTGAGAGTAAACATGACCCAAAAACAGAGGGGCCAAAGGATACTGGGTACCTCGAGCCAACTTGATTGCCAACGGAAAAAAGGAAGACTTAACTCCGTACCCAGGGAACTCACTAAACAAGAACTTACTAAGCCAAAAAGCCAGAAAACCGGCCCACCTCACTTCCTTATCTTTCTCACGAGAGAGGGTCATCACCCATCTCCCCATTCTAGCCGGCTTACCACCAGAAGAGGCAACGCGACCACCAAAATGACCAAACAACTTATCTTCTACCATGAGATCCTCACCGGAAAGGTTAATATCAAAGGGGCTCTCGTCACTAAACACCGGGAGGAGGAAGTTATTAACCACATCTTCCAAGGTGATCGTTAATTCACCAGCAGAAAAGAAAAAAGTATGAAGGGAAGGGCACCAACGACGTACCAGATGCCTGAGCCCTTTGGCGTCTCTAAAGCCCTCAAGGTTTCTGGAAATAGCCACTGCCTTTAGGATACCGGCGCGCTCCAAGCGACCCACAAACTCAGCATCAGACAATTCCTTGTCTACCCATATAGGCCAGCCCAGAATCTTTCCCGGAACAAAATCAAAGAAAATAGGAACTGCCTCTCGAATTCCTTGTCTAATCTGAAGATCAAAAATCTCTCTAGGGTCAGGAACCTGGGCGGAACCAGCGAAACCCGCTTGGCCAGAAAACATCCAAACATGAGGGGATGGAGGAGCCTCACCATGAGATACATGAGGGAAAAATAAACTGGGAGAATACCAAGGATCCCATAAAGGGAAGGCCGGACGTTCGGCAACCTCGTGAGAATCACTCGGAGCAGAACCAGAAGAACCTTTACCCTCAGAAGGACTGGGAGTACGCTCTCTCCTCTTTCGGGAAGAAGAAGAAGCCATCGGAACAACACGTACTATGAGAAGAAAGGAGATTGAAAGTGCGAAAAGGGGGAAGACCGGAGTAACAGAGAAGAAGAGAAAAAGAAAGAGAAACCCAAAGAGTGAAAGACTTAGAGAAGCAAAGTGATAAGATAAAACGGCTACAATAAAGGCGCAAATAGCAGTTGGGGAAAACAGTTTATGGAAAGACGCGCCAGTTGCAAAAAATTTAATTTGAAGAAGGGATTAATCAGCGGTTATTAATGAGAAGTAACGGGAAACAAGAAAAGTGGGTAGAGGAGTTTTACCTCAAATACTCAACTGCCACGTCCCGTGTAAAGAGGAAGTTGCAAAAAGTAATAATTATAAGGGAACGCGACACGCAAAAAGGAGGTGACCAAAAGCAGCAGAAAAGGGCCGGGATCCCAAGTAAAAAGGAAGGGAACCCAGTAGAAGTTGAGAAAAAGGGGATCCCACGAAAATCTTAGGAAACCTAAATCACTCACGCGTGGGCTTCAGGCAACCCACGAGCTCGGGGGGCTAAATGTTGAGGTCTAAAAAAGGGTCATAGTGAAATAAGCCCAAAAAGAATAAGTCAAGCCCAAAAGGAAAAATTCAAGCTAAGCCCAAAGTAATAGATACAGGAGACCCATGAGGGAATAAAAGAAAGGCCTAGAGGATCCTGAAGCCCAGAAAAAGAAGCATCCAAAAAAAAGAGGACCACGACAAAGTATAAGAAGCAAGGATCCTCAGGAACCATCAATAGGCGCGGATCCCTTCAGGCACAAAGAAAAAGGAAGACTGGGACAGCTCGATAAAAAGAAGACAGAAGAAGAAAACAAGAAACAAAAGCAAAAAGAACGCGAGCGACCTCTCATGGCACAGACAGAAAAGGCCTCGGGGAACCAGGACAGGGAAGAAGAATGATAACAAATGACTTTCAAAAATGGCAGAACAGGATTCCGCCCAAATAGGAAAGAAAAGGGAAAAGTGGAAGACGCCAGAAATGGGGATGCCGAGAAGGGCATACCTCAGCACGTCCCAAAGAAGATGGCCAACCAGGAACTTTCAAAAGAATCAGAGCTGAAAGAAGGAAAGAATGAGAAAAAAACGGAAAAGGGACTTACCGAGACGATGGGAACAAGACATGCTTTGTTTGCAAAAGAGCAAAACAGGGGAACCAACGGTTCCCCAGGAAGACCAAAAAACTCCATTATAAAAGGAGGGGATGGGTTGTGAAGAAAAGGCAACGAAAAAAGGGAGAAACACCAGAAAGAAGAAATTCTCTAGAAAAAACTATCAGAAAATCTGTGCAGAAGAGAAAATACTAAGGGAAAAACAAATATTGCTTCCTGGTATCCTGTAAAAGCCACTATTGCACATACTCGGATTCAACGAGAATCAAACTTTGCAAGTTTTGAAGGCTGAAATAGCCATTCAAGACTGTAATTTTTGAGCTTGATTGAACCTTGTATCACGTCCTAGTGAGCTTTCTGTAATCCAACAGATAATATATATTAATGAAACATGCTTCATATTTCCCAGGATCCCCTCAGCATTAATTTCTTATCGCTTTGCTAATCCTGTTTTCTTTTCGTTTCGAATTTATCTTGCTAATCTTTGGCACTCTTCGATATCCTTGCTTGTCATTTTCTTTATATTGTCAGGAGTATTCTTTGCATCCCACTTGATTCTTAAACAGCTCGTTAGCTGCGGTGAGTCAAGGCCCGGTTCACCAAATCCTCCTTTTCATTTAGGCCCGGGATCCTTGGGCCTGAGTGTTACGAAAAAGGTACTCTCACATTTTGGCGACTCCGCTGGGGACTGGGCAAAGAAGAAGGAACCTCTCTTCTTTAAATTCCTTAAATTACACAATAAACTACCTCTCTTACCTATTGAAGACCAAAAAGACCCTCTTGAAGCTTTCTTTGATATGGTAGCCTTAGGAGAAGTTCGCACTCTATGACCATCTAAGCTTTCTTGCATGATTTCATTTTCTTTCTATGAGGTGGTGTCGTCTTTGCAAGATCTTCTAAGCACTTCACACTTTCTAGAGATATAAAAGACTGACAGTGATCCTAATTTTAAGGAGAGGGCACAAAAGGCAGTGGTTCGTCTCCATATGATTTCTTTACTTTTGTAGCTTATGGACTGAGGTTGATCTCTCAGATAATGCAAAATCAATTTGCTGCACATCCTGATGTATAGATATTTGGAAAGGGCATCTTATAAGTAATAAGTTTATACTTCAAAGAACGAGAATATCATAGACTAAAATTCTAGTGACTAATGCAACTTCACTGATATCAAATCAAACATGGTTAGTTTTTATGTTGGACTCTATCTTCAGCAGGAGAAGTGAGGCTTTATTATCAGAAATATCTTAGATCCAATAGATCCAAATCCATCCAAATATTAGAAACTGGTGATTGAATGCATCACTCATTATTGATTATTCCTTATCTTTCTGTTGGAGTTGGATTCACAATACATGCAAATGCTCCTTTAGCTATTCAATGGATTTTGAATTTTTGACAGTTGGTTTTAATTTGTAAATGAATAATAAAAGTATGTTGGGAGTCAAACCGACAAACATCAAATGGCTAAGATGGTTAGGTACTTAGATGATCGAGGTTGAACTACTAGACATTTGATCTAGTGGTATGTTATGTATGATTTATGCTTCAGCAATGAGAGGTCCTAAGGAGTTCAATTCTTAAAATTTTCAGTTTATAATCTGTCACTTTAAATATTAGTGCCAACTATCGAAGTAGGCACACTATAGCCAGCCTATAACCTCTTTAGGTTGAGGGGTTAGTCACAACTGAAAACACCAAACTGTGACATAGCTCAATTCTATAAATATGAGCTTCATAACAAAGCTTCTCCTGTGAATACAAAACTCTATTTCTTTCTCAAGGAGAGAAATGTCCCGCTCCAATGTGTAATTGCTGTCCACATATATATTATATAGCAGTTCATAAAAAATTGAGACGAGAAGGAATTGAACCTCAAATCGATTTTGAAATCTAGACGGCTAAGAGCAGTTGCTGCTGGTGTGACATGTCCGGTGTTTGAGGTGTACAAATGATGTAAACTAAACAATACCGTTTCAAAAAGGACAAAATAATTTTTAAAAACATCTCTAAAACTTTTCTTTTTTGTATCCATTTGGTTGTGGCTAAATGACTCACCAGTACTTCACAAACTCAACAAGTGCTTTATTTATTTATTTTTTTTTGAGAGAGAGTTTCAACCTATGGCGTCCGCTCCTGATGATAGATCTTTCTCATCAGACCAAGACACCAATCAGTTTTTGGTGTAGGCGGGGATTGAACTCCAGATTTCTTATTCAACAAGTGCTTTATGTGGCTAAATTATAGTGTTTATACACAGTAATTTATTTAGGTATGCTCTGTTTTGCAATTAATTTGAGTGAAGTTCGGTCATTACCAAAAAATAAAATTTATTTAGGTCTTTTTCCCCCTTTTAAGTTTTTGGAGTATTCATTTGTGCTTATTAGGACCTAGATAGGAAATCTAGACTAAAATTATTTTATAATTAAATTAATTTTGTTATCATGGTTATAACACTTGTCCTATTAGAATTAACATCTTTTAGTGTTCCCAGCGTTTTATTTTTATTTTTATTTATTATTATTATTATTATTATTTTTTCAATCTGATGACCTTTCTTTTATAATAAAAGGACCAGATTATGTTATAGCATCAATCCATTAACAAAACACATAAAACAAGGATTTTAAGGGGGAAAAACTCTCAAACAATCTCACGTTGACATCATGATATTTGTTAATCTCTCTAAACAACCACAAAGAGAAACTAATAATAATCTATAGAATCATTCCAAAAAAAAAAAAATGCATCTTCATTTTGCATTTTCTTCATCTTCTATAGTGATATGAGAGCTCATTGGTTCAACAATACATTTTTTCTTGCTCAAAAAATTTAAAATAAGATCAACTAAACAATGAAATAGTAAGCACCCCAACGTTTATGCTCTTTGTGGATCATCTTAATCTAAACTTGGTCAATTCCAAAACAAACCGATTCATCTTAGTTAAACGAACCCACAACTACACAAGAAAAGTAATTGTTGGCTTAGTTAAACTTGGTCAAATTTCCAAAACAAACCAATAGCCCTACCTAAGTCTAGCTGCCAGTAACAATATGATAACTAGAGTTTGGCAACATGCTTAGCTTTCCAAACTTTATTTCATAGTACTCCAATAACTCAAGCCTGAAAACAAATACACGAAGAATGACTTAGCTGAAATTCAAAACCCAAGACTAAAAATAATGAAATCAGAAAATCAATAATAATATATACAATCATACAAAAGGAGCAAAAAGCATAATTAAAAAGTTTGGATCACAACAAAAATTAACAAAAACTTTCACACCTCCCAATTTACTTACCACCTTACACAAGGGTCATTAAAAAAAAAAAAAAAAAAATTATGGTGGGATCAGGTGTGAGGTGGTAGACAAATGAAGTGTTGGTGTGAAATTATTGTTGTAACTTAACTTTATTGATTGATGTTGAAAATAAACACATGAGAACATAAATATATACCAAAATGACAACGCTTGAAATGGCGCATACTTATCATAAATACGTTTGACATCTTCTTTGGCATTCTCTTTCTTTGTCTTGTGAACCTGACACAGAATACATAATAGTTATTAAAAAGACCATACAATTAAGCAAAGCATTATGATTTTATGGCATATTTACATGAAGCTACCAATATTGAAACTCTCAAAACCTGTTGTAAATGTCGCTTTGTTTCAGTATCCATAGGGACCATTTGATAAAATCCAATGCATATCATTAGTGTGGCACATGCATAAGGACCAAAGCCTTTGATTTTACTCAATTTGTCAAATATTTCCTCATAGCTGGATGTTTTCTTGAGCTTAAGCTTAAGCTTTCCTTCCTCTGCACGTTCAGCAAGTTCAAAAATGTGTCATGCTCTATACCCAAGTTTGCAACGTTTTTTCAAGTAACCCTTCGTAAGGGTAGCTAGTTCTTTTGAGCTTGGAAAATTCCCTAATGCCTTGACTTTAATATTATTGCCTTCTAGAAGTTGTGAATTTGAGCAATTCTCATCCACACATTTGTTGACCTTACTTTGTTTTCGAGCAAATTTCTTTGTCTTTAACCCTTTCTTTTTGGGATGTTTGACTATATTTTCACTGTTCCAGCCATCAGCTAACTCTGCTTGAAGTTCACATAGAGCCCTAGCCATATCCAATGCCCTCGTCCACCTATTTGAATATCATATTGTATAATACATAAACAGACACACACATGTATTAAAATCTTACCCACAACAATTTTCATAACTTTCTTCATAGTTGTTAACATGGTTTGTTTTAATTAGTGCATAATATAAGTTGTGTAAACCACGTAAAAATAATGTTCCTCTTAAAACATTCTATTTAAGCAAATGTAAAAAAAAAAAGTCTATAGTATTAGTGTATTACTTGTAATTTTTATTTAAAGTAATATTTAAAAGAAAAGATATACGAAATAGTAATTGCAGTTTGACGTACTTTTTCTCATACAACGAGTCATTTTAAGAACGTTGTCTATCCGTGCTAGTATATATTTTAATTTGCACTAAAATAAGCAATTTATCCATAAATTGTTTTTGTGTGGTCAATTTCATTTTAATTAAGAACGTTGTCTTTCTATGTTTTAAAACATTAAAACCGAAATAGCTCTTTAGAATATAATAGTTCAAAATCCATAAAAACCTTAAAAAAAAAACTGGAGCTATAAAAGAAGAAGAACAAATCAAAAAAAAGAAAAAGAAAAGAAAAGAAGAACAAATCAAAAAAAAGAAAAAGAAAAGAAAAGAAGAACATATATAAAAGAAGAGCAATTGACAACGTAACTTACTTGCAGTTGCAAAGAAGGATGGACTTAACAGCATCTTCAAAGAGTGTGGGAGAACGAAAAAGTCGACCGAAACCTTTCTTCTTTGCTTCTGGATGCATGTTTTGAAACTCCCTCACGTTCCTTTCATCTCCTTCTGATATCCTTAGCATCCGACCCACTTGTTTCTGCCGAATTTATGCTAAAATCCATTAACATATGCATATATAATCACAATATGCACAACCAAACAATACATGAAAAATGTTAAAACTATTACAAATTAAAAAAAAAAAAAAAACTCATAAATTGGGGCGGTGTTGTAATGAAAGTGATTGGTATAATTTCAATAATATAAAAAATAATATTAAATTATTTTTATTATTTAATTTGTAAAGATTATATAGTAAAATTTATTGTATGTATCTCTAACACCACTCAACAATATATATGAGAGAGAGAGAGAGAGAGAGTAAGTAGTATATACAAGTATAGCTTTCTCGTCTTCAAGAGAAACATTTTGTATATCATGAACTTGAATAAGAATAGAGCTATTGTTTGGAGGGTGTGAGATAGAAACCATGACAGAGGTGGTGGAGTTTGCAAGTCGTAATGGTCTTTGAAGAGTTTTAGTAGATGGAATCCATGAGTTTGGAGCCATCATGAAAAAGCCATGGTTGCACACGGCATCCTCTAGATTGAATGTTGTGATGCACTCCCCTAATGGCAAGTGCAACAAATGACAACTACCCATTTTTTTCTTTTTTCCTCTCCTATTTTGTGTTCTTAATTAGTTGCTTCCAAATGCTAGCTTTGGATTTGCAACACCACAACACTATTTTAGTTTTGGCTGTTTTGGGAGGAGAGAGATAGATATATAGGCATATAGCTAGGCCCTTCCACCACTCTTTAGTTTTGTCAGATTAGGAATTATTGCTTCTCTTTTCTTTTCTTTTATTCAAGTGTGCATGTGTATTAAATATTAATAATCATTAGAGTTTTGGTTGGAAGAATTGGTCATTGTTGCTTGCATGCTTTATCTTCAATCTAAATGCGTAAAAATAAAATAAAAAGTAAAATGAGTAATCATTGGAGTTTTGGATAGAATTGCTTCCATAGAAAACAACTCCAAAATACTCTAAAACGTAGAGCCAAAGTGATGTTAAAAAAAAAAAAAAAAAAGCAACGGCAAAACGTGCTTGTCAAATAAAAGGGCATCTCACATGTGTAATTCTTAACTACTTTCAGAATATAAAGAATGATATTTTTTCATTTCATATTTATTGTGAGACCTATTCATTAAATTTATGATTGGATTTATCATGAATATGAAGGAATAAAGTATCATTTCGTAGGGAGTGACTAAGAATTTCTCCATCCCACATGAGATATTATCTCTCAATTACCATAAAAAAAAAAAATGATAAACACAATTACTTCATATATTTATATATATCCAACCGAAATTTATTGGGTACCCTATCCAACAACCGTCAAATTTATTGGGTTACCCATTTTCGCTTGATTGTGTTTATTTATTATTTTTAATCTTTTCTTTTCCTTTAAGGTCTTACTCTCTTATTGTTGATAGTGATTTCTTTTTTATTATTATTACTTTTTTGAAAAAAAAAAGATACTTTCTGTAATTATTATTATTATTTTTTGTGTGGAAAAGAGGAACATTTTGTTGATAGTCAAATTGATAAATTCTTTTTTGGAGGATCAAAATGGTAAGCGATATCAAAAAATATATATGAATTACACTAGTGTAAAAAATATATTGTCATGTAAAAAAAATTATTTTACATATATATATATATATATTTTTTTTTTCTTTAATGAAAAGTATGATTATATAACACCAAATTCGATCCTATATACAATCTAATCTATGCAACCTTTCATCAATCTTGTGTAGAATCCCAATTTTATCAACTTTGGCAACGAGTGTTATCAAGATTTTTTATCTAACATGATGATAACATGATGATGAAATTGCTACTAATAGGGGTGAAGTTGTTTGATCTCAATTTGTTGATTTCATGACAATTCATATTTTTTTCCCTTAACATGGACATTCTATAACTATAATTCATGTCTATAGGCAGGGACGAACGCAGGATTTTAAGCCGGGGGGGGGGGGGGGGGGCGGAGATAAGCAAAAAAAAATTTTCAAATACACATCTATATAGTATTAATAAACTATCAACCAAGACAAATACCCAAAAATCACGTTGATTAACATGATATTCCCATATTTGGTTGCGTGTTCCGGGATCATAATCCAAAGAATCAAGATCGACTCTTTGAAATTGTGTTTGAGAAATTGAAACATCAACATTTTCCGGAATTGGGAAATGCACATTTTCTAGAATTGGAGCATCCACTTTTCTAGAATTGGAGCATCCACATTTTTTTGGAATTGGAATAGCAACATTAGTTGCTGGCAATCCCACGTTGACTTCGGAAGAATTTGAACGTTTTCTTTTGAAAAAATCAAGCATTATAGTTGATTTTTTATGATCTACAAATAAAATAAGAATCACCATTATTTTATTAAATTTGTATGACAATTTTCTATAATATATGATTTGTTTTTTTTTTTTTCTTTTTGTGTTTGGTCTGCCTTTATATATGTCTTTTATTTATGTCTTTGTGTTTGGTTTGCTTTTTTTATGTCTTTGGATTGTCTCATCTTTTTGACACTGACCCACTAACTTAATGAATCCCACTACCGAGACTATAAATTTATTCCCTGCACTACTAACAAAATCTTTTCTTAACTTTACCCTTTGTTTTTTCTGTCACTTGCCCGTTGCCCAACTCCACCTGTCCCTATTATGCCCAACTACCAGTCAACCAAGAAAAAACTAATCTTTACAAACTCTACTCTCTGTCTCTCTCTCTCTATCTCTCTTACCCATATAAACAAGAGAAAGAGTCACAAATATAGAGTGACAGAGTCACAAAGCCAAAAAGCCAAACAAAAAAAAAAAAAAAAAAAAAAAAAACACCATAGGCAGCAGTTCAAATTCTTAGTCAATTCACAAGGCACAACACAAGTCCACAACAGACCACAAGGCACAACACAAGCACAGTTTCTACTTTCTATGAATCTCAGATTCTCAGATCACAAAGTCACAAACATTTTATTAGGTTTTGAAGGAAAAGATAAGAGTAAACTGTAAATACCTGTGAACTGTAAAGGCTGGAGCAACGAAGCTGGGCTGGGCAGATTGAGTAACCAGCGGCGGCGGCGGCAAGTGGGTCTCGCATGGGCGGCGGCCAGTGGGTCTTGCACTCTCGCCGGCGTGGGTACTAGGTAGCAACTAGCAAGATCAAGATGGGCTCGCAAGCGTCACGGCGTGGGCGTGGGCGGCGGTGTTGTCGGTGTGGGTGAGTGGGTCTCTCTCACTCTCTGTCTCGCCTCTCTTTTGCTTTTTCCGTTCGGTGTTGAACTACTAACTAGTGAGAGCTGAATTTTGTTTTTTTTTTTTTTTTAAATAGATTTACCTGGGTCATGGGCTGCTGGACTGGCCGGATGATGGGCTGGGGGGTTCATGATTTTTGGGAGGGGGGCCCAAGCCCTCTTTTTTGAGAGCTGAGTTTTGTTTTTGTTTTTTCTTTAATAGATTTACCTGGGTCATGGGCATCTGGACTGGCCGGTTGATGGGCTGGGGGTTCATGATTTTTGGGAGGGAGCCCGAACTAAAAAACTAAGGGGGGCCCAAGCCCTTTTTTTTTTTTTTGTTTTCTGAAAATTTTACCTGGTCAAAAATTTTTTTTTTGGGCCCAGGGGGGCCCGGGCCCCCTTTGGGCTCAACGTGGGTCCATCCTTGTCTATAGGTACTCGTTTATATATACAAAAGATGAAAGTTCAAAAACGTGTACAAAACACTTTTGAACGTTTAGACCCCCAAATTACAACTTAACCAATTCAAGCAATATGTCAAACAACTAGTGTGCGGAAACTTAACATATGCTATAATACGAAATTGGTTAAATACTATCTAAGCCATAACAAAAAAAAACCACAGCAGATAATAAAAAGGCAAAGATAGAGAGGAAGGAAGATGCAAACACAAAGACAACACGCGATGTGTTATCGAAGAGGAAACCGAAGCCCTCGGCGTAAAACCTCTTCGCCGCCCTCCAAGCGGTAAACAATCCACTAGAAAATACAGTTGGGATACAAGGACAGCAATAGACCGTCCAAGCCTAATCTACCCAGTGCACCTAAGCCCTCCAATCTTCTTGCTCCAACGAGGTTGCGCCGAACCTTTTTCTTTTCTAGCTTCCCGGATTCCGCTACTAGACCGTAGCATCAACCAATGAAGATTGGTTCCTTCCTAACTGCTTCCCAGAAATCCAAACAACAGTCTCACAATGATGATGATGGTGAGAACCAGGTTTGGTATAATGCCTCTCAAGGATTTGACAATGGAGAGGAAGAGAGTTGAGGAATTTGAAGAGTCTCTAAGGTATAGATTGTGTGTGAATCAATCTTGTTTTTCTTTAGGGTTTCTCTCTCAAAATTCTCTCTGGAAGCTCTCTTTCAATCGTGGGTAAAAGGGGTATTTATACTCGAGTGGGAGAGGAATGTGAAACGTCAGGTTTTACAAAAACAGGGGTGGCTCGCGGCTTGACTAAGTCGCGAGATCCAGTCGCGAGATAACCGTATGGCCAGTTGTTCTGTTTTGTCCTGTAGTGCTCCAGCTAGCATGACTGTTCATCTTCCAGCATGCTTGGCACGTGTGCTGCTTCTGGCGGCTTGCAGCCGCGAGTCACCCGCGAGTCCCAGCCGCGAGTCTCTGTTTTCTTGCATACTCTTGAGCAATCTTCACTCTATCTCACTCACTACCCTTACATCAAACCCACCTAAATACAGGGTTACTAAATGCTGAATTACAAGCAAATTTGGCACGGAATAAAGCCAATTAGATGGTTGAATAAATTCAACCTTACAAAAGAGAGAGGTTATAATTAAAATAAATAAAAACCATTAATGATACAAAAGAGAGGTTATAATTAAAGGCATCCACGTGCTTGATGAACTTTTGGTGAACCGTGCACAACAAATCATGAACCGCTCTGAGAAAAATAGGCAGCTCAAGTGGCAAAAAGATGCATCCGAGAACACTAGAGGTACATAAACTAGAGCAATTTTCCAATTTTTTATCCAACTTACTTGAGAACCATCATTCCTATGAATTTCTGGCTATTTTGTAAAGCAGCTTACTCTAGAAACAACCGTGTGGAATATTGAAAGATAGTGGATTTAAATACATCTTTCTAAATTGCAGTTATTCAACTATAGCCTGGGTGGGTTGCTTGGCTAGAGGTCAGATAGATAATGTGAGCTATGCTTAAAAAAAAACTAAATGAGTATACAATGCCACTTTATTTAAAATTTTAAATGTTATTTTAGTCCGTAAAATTTAAATCCAAGAAATAAATTTTAACTATGAAATTGATTGTCTCCATTTCACTTGAAATGGAGGTGATTATGTTCCCTTATATATTCATACACACACTACATGAGGATTGCAACAACATGTAATGAAGAAAGATGTGTAGGTTTGGAGTCCCCCGAAAGTGTTTTTCTACAACAACATTAATCCTAATTTATTGTTAGTTTAGCTTAATGTTAGACAAGAAAGAAATGAAGAAGACTATATATTAAATTGTCATAAAATCAAAAAATTGAGATCAAACAACTTCACCCCTATTAGTAGCAATTTCATCATCATGTTAGATAAAAAATCTTGACAACACCCACGCTGATTCCCTGGCCACGTTGGCCACCTCCTCAACTCAATGTTTACCTCGGGTTATACTTGTGGAAGATCTACACAGGCCCTTGGTGGTGAAGACGAAAGTGATCCATGTCCATAGCATCAGAGTGGGGCCTAGCTGGATGGACCCCTTAATACAATTTTTAAAAGAGGATGCCTTACCCGAAGAAAAGAGCGAAGCTGACAAGATTAGAAGAAAGACTTCTCGATTCTGGCTATCCGAGGACTTGAAACTGTATAAGCGCTCATTTTCAGGACCGTACTTGCTCTGCGTGCACCCTGATGCCACGGAACTTATCCTGGAGGAGTTGCATGAAGGAATTTGCGGAAGCCATACAGGGGGCAGGTCCTTATCCCATAGAGCCTTAACCCAAGGTTACTGGTAGCCAAACATGCAGAAAGAGGCACACGAATACGTGAAGAAGTGCAACCAATGCCAGAGGTTTGCCCCAAATATACATCAACCAGGGGGAATTCTCAATCCACTATCTAGCCCTTGGCCATTTGCTCAGTGGAGCTTGGATATGATAAGGCCATTTCATAAAGCAGCAGGGAACAAAAGATATCTGCTCGTCGGCACAGATTACTTTACCAAATGGGTCGAAGCCGAACCACTGGCAAATATCAGAGACGTGGATGCTAAGAAATTTGTTTGGAGAAACATTGTCACCAAGTTCGGAGTCCCTTATACCCTAATCTCAGACAACGGTCTTCAGTTCGATAGTAAGGCTTTCAAAAGGTACTGCAAGAAGTTGGGAATTGTGAATAGATACTCCACACCGGCTTACCCCTAGGGGAATGGGCAGGCTGAAGCCGTTAACAAGGTCATAGTAAACGAGCTAAAGGAGAGGTTAGACGTCACGAAGGGAAGATGGATGGAAGAGCTGCCACATGTCCTGTGGACGTATTGAACCACACCCCGTAGGTCAACGGGGGAGACCCCTTTTCGATGACCTATGGGGCCGAGGCTGTCATTTCGCTAGAAACGAACTTTCACACACTGAATCCCAGCTCATTCTGTCCCAGTGGCAACAATGAGTTGCTAGAGAAGAGTTTAGACCTTATCGAGGAGAGAAGGGAAAGGGCAATGGTCCAACTCGCCTACTACCAACACAAGTTTAAGCAAGGTTATGACGTCAAGGTAAAACTAAGGCCATTAGCACCTAGGGACTTGGTATTAAGAAGGGTTCTGGGCATTGCAAAACATCCCGCATAAGTAAAGCTTGGACCAAATTGGGAGGGGCCATATCGTATCACTTTAATGGCCAGCATAGGGGCATACTTTTTAGAAGATTTGGATGAGCATGCAATACCACGCCCCTGGAATGTAAACAACCTGAAAAGATACTATTATTAATGAAAGTTCCCACTCTTGATATACCTTTCTATTGCAAAAGGCCTTTGTGCTACTTATCTCGCATTTTTATCCAAGTATTAAACAGACCCCAAGTCCCACGTGACTCGTCAGACCACAGGCTTGGGGGAAATTAATCACTTTGCATTTTTATCCAAGTATTAAACAGAACCCAAGTCCCACGTGACTCCTCAGACCACAGCCTTGGGGGAAATTAATCACTTTGCATTTTTATCCAAGTATTAAACAGAACCTAAGTCTTGCGTGGCTCATCGGACCACAGACTTGAGGGAAATTAATCACTTCACATTTTTATCCAAGTATTAAACAGAACCCATGGCTCGTCAGACCACAGGCTTGGGGGAAATTAATCACTTCGCATTTTTATCCAAGTATTAAACAGAACCCAAGTCCCACATGACTTGTCGGACAACAGATTTGGGGAAAATTAATCACTTCGCATTTTTATCCAAGTATTAAACAGAACCCAAGTCCCGCGTGGCTCCTCGGACCACAGGCTTGGGGGAAATTAATCACTTCGCATTTTTATCCAAGTATTAAATAGAAATTAATCACTTTGCATTTTTATCCAGGTATTAAACAAAACTCAAGTCCCGCGTGACTCCTCGAACCACAGACTTGAGGGAAATTAATCACTTTGCATTTTTATCCAAGTATTAAACAAAACCCAAGTCCCGCGTCGCTCCTCGGACCACAACCTTGGGGGAAATTAATCACTTTGCATTTTTATCCAAGTATCAAATAGAACCCAAGTCTCGCGTGACTCCTCAGACCACAGCCTTGTGGAAAATTAATCACTTCGCATTTTTATCCAAGTATTAAATAGAACTCAAGTCCCGCGTGGCTCCTCGGACCACAGGCTTGGAGGAAATTAATCACTTCACATTTTTATCCAAATATTAAATAGAACTCAAGTCCTGCGTGACTCCTCAGACCACAGGTTTGGGGGAAATTAATCACTCCATATCTTTATACAAGTATTGAGCAGAACCTTGGCCCCGCGTGGCCCCTCGAACTACAAGCCTAGGGGAAATTAATTACTCAGAAGGAGCACAAAGCACTGGGGAAGAATCTTGTTCCCTTACTCATACTTAACTTTAATGAATTACCATTAGAAATCTAGCAACACAGCCCGAATTCATTCATGACGGCAGTAATGTTAAAGCAGTAAAAATAAAGTCCAAAGAAGAAGAAATTATATCATTCATTAAGCTCCAAAAGAAGTTATCTTACAAACATTGACAAAAGCCAAGAAATGAAAAACTGAACAAAACAATTACAAAAGAAACCCTACACTAAAGTTCTAGGCTTTATCTTTGGTTGAGCTTTTTGCAGGGCCATTAGCATTGAGATGATCATTTCCGGCTTTGGATTTAGATTCGGCATCCTTGGCCCGCGAGACAACATCTCTAATTGTGAGGGCGTCTTCAGATGACTTGTCCTTGGCTGGTGGCTGTGCCTCCTCATCCACCCCTTTCCTTTCAGGAACGATGGGATTTGGAACGACAGTCGAAGCGGAAATGAGCTTCTCAGTAGGATCCGAATCAAGAATCTCTTGAATATCCTCAGGGAAGAAGATATTCTCGATCCTCCTGAACTCAGAGTTTGCAGGAACTCCCGCCCGGTCCATTGCTACTCCCCAGGACTCGGTGACGTAGTCCCTGCAAACCACAGCTACATCCTCGGTCAGCCTGGCTTTGGTGTCCTTCACCCCACACTCGTAAGAGGTTGCCATCGCAGTCTCAGCCGCCTCCCTGGCCACCCGAGTCACCTTCTTCGCCTGTTGCAGTTACGCCTTAAGATCCAGGACCGTTTGCTTCTCGGTGGCCAGGTTTATTTCTGTTAAGTGAAGTTGCTGGCGCATGTCCTCGGCCTGCCTCATTGTGATCTTAAGGCCCGCCTCAGCGCTGTCCCGGGCCTTAATAGCCTCTTTAAGCTTCTCACTTAAGCTCTCTTTTTCTAGCATAAGGACACCAACAGTGTAACACCCCGACCCAATTTTTAAAATCAAACTATGTGTTTAAGTGGTTAAGTATTATTAATATTTTAAGCCACTTACGTACAAAGCATTTAATAAACATATTATTTTATAATGTCATTGAATAAGAATTTTAAAGATTATAAATAATTGAAATGACTATTTGTATTATAAATATATACTTAGCATGTACAAAACTATATTAGGTGGTTAAGTTATGAGATATATATATATATATATATATATATGTGTGTGTGTGTGTGTGTGTGCGCGCGCACGTGTATGTATATGCAAGTGATATTATTTTTGTAGAAAAGTAAGTGTGAATGCAAGAAATTATTTTGGTAGAAAAGTGAGTGTGAATGCAAGAAAGTTGAAAAGATGAGTTATCCTCCCTTCCCTTAGCAATATACGTATGTCACCCAAGATAGTTCACCCAAGATATTTTTGCTGGACTTCTTGGCTGCACCAGAAATTCCCTTGGTCATTCTTGCTTTACTTCTTTGTTTTCTTCCTTCTTTGTTCTTATTGGTTGCACTTTATCTCTTCTTTGACTTTCTCAAAGAAAGAAGACTTAAGAAACTCTTTTGCTCCCATTTCCCACGGATCCATGCAAATCAGAAATTTGCACCTCACTTTACACTATTTTCTCTTAGGGAAAGTGCTAGGAAGCTCCCTTGAGTCTTCCCTCAAGTCCACCGGTTCACACACCAAAAGAAAGCTCATTTCTTCTTCATATTCTCCCAAAGGAACCAGAAAACTCTCTCAAGATCTCTACCATTCTTTCATGAGTGGTTCTATGTCTATTTTTCCCCACAAGAACCATAAACTTGGTAAGGATTCTAGCTACTCTCCTCTTAGAATCCATGTTTTCCTTTAAATAATTTTAGTAATGGTATTTGTAAGTCTATATATATATATATATATATATATATATGCTGTTTTAAGAAGCTTTGAAGTTGTGTGGGTGATTTGTTGAAGTTAGGTTAGGGTTTTTACTAATTAATGATTTTATAGGATTAAGGAAGTAAGAAAAAGTTAGGATGAGTATTTTGATGCTGCTATTGGGATTTTTGTTGTGTGTATTGTTGCTCTAAATGGTTAAATGACTACGTATAAGTGTTTTATAATATGTCTTATGAGTGTATAAAAATCCCCATATGAAAATACCATCGTTTGATAATTGTTTATGAATTTACGATAAAACGTTGCAAAGCTGTCACTGTGACAGATTCTGTGTTCATGCATGTTAAATTATGTATTAAATGGTATATAGTGAATTTGGATGCTAGGGATAATTCCTATGAAACCTAAGACACTTGTAGTTGTTATTGAATTGGTCTCACAGCATTTGGATTAATATAAAAATAATGGTTTAATTTGTAAGTTGCAAGAAATTTTGTCAGGACAGATTTGAGTATGCTGTCTTGTGTGATTTTTAGTAAATTATTGGTTTATGATTTGACTCCAATATTTTTATGGTATATACTGGACATACAGGGGAGTAGTTATGTAAAATTTCATGACAATTGGTTGTGCTTGGACAGCCTGTTTGTATTTTACAAATGGGGCATATGCTGCTGGAATAAAACAGTGAACAGTAAGGGACATGCCTAACTTTGAGGATTTAATTCCAAAGTTAGGGTGAATGTTTTGAGCTATAATTTTATATGCTCATTCTTTGGTATGTTAGAATTATATATAAATTTTATGAATTGGTTTTTCTATAATTATTACATCATGTTGTTTGATAAATGTATTTTGTATTTGTGGGAACCTCTTTGAGGTGAGATTAGAACTTCCTTGATTCTAAGAGATAGGCTTTGAGATGAATGTGAAGTTTATAATAAGGAATTATGGATAGTAATAAGTTTTGATATTTGGTTTAGGTGTTACCAGTTCCCCAGGTTTAAGCTCCTTCGACTTTAGGCTCTTGGTTCCTCTACTTTCAGGTAAGGGATAAGTTTTATGGGTATTTGGTAAGGCATAAGGTTATTTTAAAATATATTATGCATTAAAATGTTTTTGATTAGAGTTATGGCATGTAATCATTATTCTGACAAAGATATGTTCGTGAGCTTTCAAAAAACTTATGTATATGATTAAGCATATTGATGCTATTACTGATTCCACGAACATGATGTTTAAAGAAAAAAATGGAAATGCTATTATTATGAAATGTTATGCAAAATAAGAAATTTCAGTATGATGTAAAGTATGAAATGTTTTCGGGTTATGTCCTCTGGTGATCTGAACTCTGCTAGTAGGGGTTAATTACTAGCTTTTCATGGAAAACGTTATATGATTGGCCATTAAGTGGGACTGGCTCTGCTGTACCCGCCCCTTGTTGGTTATGGCCAACTTGTGGGGGAAGCCAACCTACCCCCATGGTTGGAAGATATGTATTATGATGTAATTCCGGGAATACCTGGCATTATGAGGAATGCTGGATGCCTAGCACTGTGGTGCTAGAAGCCTCCCAAATAAGTACAGACTTATCAGATACAGGCTAACCAATAAGTTATTTATGAACAGCTATATTATGTTATTAATCATGAGAGAATGATTTTGTTTAAAAACATTATGAAAAGTTAAAAGCTCTCATGAAAAGAAGTTTATGATGAAAAGAAAAGCTGTTCATTAAAGATAAAAGTTTCTGAAGTTCTGTTGTGCTATAAAGATAAAGTTTCTGATGAAAGTACAAGTTTATGTTTAAAAGTTATCAGATATCTGTTTTTATGAAACATTAAATTTTATGATCATGAAAGTTATAGTAACTTATGAGAAGAAGTTTATAAAGAAAAGTTTTCTTATTAGTCAAGACGTTTCTATTTTAATACAAAGTTGCCGATTATCTGATTTAAGTTAAAATAATTATTTTGTAATGAGAATATATATATATATGGCGACTTTGTAGGAAATGAAAGAAGTTTAATCTGAAAGGTTTGGTAATGTTAACCTAATAAGAAAAAGGAGAACAATTGTTTTCTATGAAGAGCGTATAAGTTATTATTATGAATAGTATTAAATACTATGCATGAAAAGATGTTCTCCTATTCGAATATCCATAGAATGAAATGATCTGATTTACATGCATCCTTATTGAATTTTCATATATCTTACCTTTACTGAGCTGTGTAGCTCACCCCTTCCACTCTTTCAATTAGCAGGTTTTATTTTGGAGCAGAGGGAGCCTTAGTCAAGTTTTGTAAGGAGTTGGTTTAGTTTTATATGTGTAGATTCTAAATTAGCAATATGATGTTTAGATTTGTAGCATTGTTTATTTTAGGATCTAATGAAAGTATATACCTTAAAGTATTAAGAGATGTATTATGTGAAAGTCCAAATTTGAACAATTGGTGAATTATGTTATTCTTTGGAGTACAATGTAGATGCTTTGAATGTCAAGTGAAAGGTTATATCATTTAAGTAAAGAAACAAAAATAAAAAGAAAGAGGAAAGTTTTTGTAAAAGTTTTCAAAAAGTTAAGTTGGTTCTTGTTAATATTAGGTTTAGGCTTGATATTAACATGCCGGTCATGGTCAGAAATCCGGATACCGAGTTTGGGTCGTGACAAACAGCTTTCTCAGCGACGAGGTGAGACTGAACCTCGGCGTTCATCTCCTCCCGGGAATTCTTCACCCACTCCTCGGCCACGAAGATTTGCTGGGTGACCTGTATAAAAGTAATGGAAGAATCATCAAAATGTAGATGGCAAATAGATGAGAATAGAATAAGGAACCTGAACAATGGAGAATCTTCGTTTTACCATAGCGAGATCCCTCTTCAATGACATGAAGAGGTCTGGTTGCCTCGTAGTCCGGAGCTCGTCCATGTCACGGGGCAAGAGGAGGAGTTGCTGCAGGGCCTAAGTGAGATATGACGCATGCCCTCGTTGGGACTCCCAAAGGGTCGCGTCTCAAGGGATGGGAGTGTCATCCAATTCTAGTCAGGGAGACCAGGTGCACTGCCCCCTCCTAAGTGCAGCCTCATCTTGGCTGTCTATGGACTTTGTCCTCTTGTCTTTAGGCTCTTTGCCTTTTTTCTGCTATTTGGCCTTCTAAGGGCCGACCTCGCCTTTCTCTAGTTCTTCGACTGGCCTTTTCCGCCTTAAGTTTTGGATGGATTGTAATGCGGGGTTAGTGGCAGGAGGAGGTGGAGGAGGAAGGTTGGCAGGAACTTGCTCTTTAGTGGCATCCTTGGAGGATTGCCCTTTGTTCCTGTTGGACATGAGGCCCCCCAGACCATATCTTGGCTTTAGGTCCATGCCTTCCTCTTCAACTTCTTGGCTTGTGTCGATCCAAGCAACTATTAGTTCCCGGAAAGTGAGCCGCTGAGAAGCGATCAAGATCCAAGTTGGAATCTGAAAGCTTTACGGGCCTTGTTGATACCTCGCCCTCTTCGTTGAAGTGGAAATGATCGATTTTGGCTTCGAGGGATGAGTGCGTGGAATCAATTCCCTCTCCTGGAACGGCTACCTCCTGGCGAACGCGATGAGTGGCCGGCTGAACTGGTGGTAAGTCTCTCCGAGCTAAAAAGCCCGGCTTAGAAATGTCAATACGGGCTAATCGGGGACTCCCGGCCCTTATCGCCTAGCCCACGTCCACGAAGGCACGAGATAGAGGCTCGTAGTCCAAAATGAGGTGAGCGGCCCGCAACTGCCCATCCTCGCTCACAAAGATCTTCAACCTTAAGAGGTAGTTGAGAGCTTGGACGTTGACTAGGCTGATCCTCGGGGTAGTGTGTACTTTGTCTACAAAACATCCAAAGGAAGGGTTACGTCAGTCCAAGAAAACAAGCAACCAAAAAACAAGTAAAGGGAAAGCTCAAAAACTAAGATCCCCGCCATGGGATCTGATCCTAGAGTGTCCCACTTGGTGCTCCCGCCCTAAATGGGCAGCGAAGACCGTCGTGCCATGCTCCGGAGATGATCAGATAATCATCCTTCAAGCCTTTGTTGGACTTGGGAAGGCAAGATATCAGTCTCACCTCGTCGAACCTGGATTTCAGGTAATACGACTCGGAAAGCCAGTGGCACTCGTACAAGTGAACAACATCGTGCCATGAGAGGCCGAGGTTTATCTGTTCATTCAGAGCATCTACCTACCCTAGAATCTGGAACATATTAGCGGCACACTGGTGGGGGGCCAACCTATGGCCACGCAAGTAATCCGTAGTTATCCTACCCATAGGAGTCGTCATCCCTCCTTCTATGAAAGTGATCATAGGAATGACGACCTGCCCCGTTTCTCTCTTAGTTAGGATTTTGTCTGAGGAGCAATACTCTAGATCTACTCCCTGTGGGATATAGTACATGGCCCTAAAACCTTCCATACCGACCGGAGAATCTACTAGGCTCTTAAACTTACCCATCCAGTTAATCCTAAAGGGCACGGAGAAAGGTTTATAAACGAAAGAAGGCCGAGGAGAACAACAAAAAGGGGAGCAAGGGAATATGGGAAAATGAAAACTTACTGGAAGTACGAGTTCTAAATCTCTCAAACTTTCAAAGGATCTGCCAGAAACCCTTACAGGAACAGCTATGGAACTCAGGGACTTAGAGTATTTCGCGAGAGAAAATGCTGAAGTGCTTTGGAATGCTTGAATGTCTTTTCTAAAAAAGGGAAAGTAATCTCCCTTAAGAGTCTTATATAGCGAGGAGAAATGAACGGGATTACTCCCGCCCAAAGTTTAGAGGAATATCTGTAAGGTTGAATTTAATCAACCATTTTGTTGGCTTTATTCCGTGCCAAATTTGCTTGTATTTCAGCATTTAGTAACCTTGTATTTAGGTGAGTTTGTTGTAAGGGTAATGAGTGAGATAGAGTGTTGAATGCTCAAGAGTGTGCAAGAAAACAAAGACTCGCGGCTGGATCTCGCGGGTGACTCGCGGCTGCAAGCCGCCAGATGCAGCACACGTGCCAAGCATGCCAGAAGATGAACAGTCATGCTAGCTGGAGCACTACAGGACAAAATAGGACAACTGGCCATACGGTTATCTCGCGACTGGATCTCGTGACTCAGTCAAGTCGCGAGCCACCCTTGTTTTGAAAAACCTGACGTTTCACATTCTCTTCTCACCCCAGTATAAATACCCTTCATACCCACAATTGAAAGAGAGCTTCCAGAGAGAATTTTGAGAGAGAAACCCTAGAGTAAAACAAGATTGATTCATCTACAATCTTTATATAAGAGTCTCTTCAAATTCCTCTACTCTCTTCCTCTCCATTGTCAAATCCTTGAGAGACATTTTTACCAAAACCTTTTCCTCACCATTTTCATTACTGTGAGAGGGTTGTTTGGTGTTCTGGGAAGCAGTTAGGAAGGAACCAATTTACATTGGTTGATGCTATGGTCAAGTAGCGGAATTCGGGAAGCTAGAAAAGAAATAGGTTCGGCGCAACCTCATCGGAGTAAGAAGCTTGGAGGGCTTAGGTGCACTGGATAGATTAGGCTTGGAGGGTCTATTACTGTCCATGTATCCCAACTACATTTTCTAGTGGATTGTTTACCGCTTGGAGGGCGGCGGAGAGGTTTTACGCTGAGGGTTTCGGTTTTCTCTTCGATAACACATCGCGTGTTGTCTTTGTGTTTGCATCTTCCTTCCCTTTTTATCTTTGCCTTTTATTATCTGCTGTGGGTTGTGATTTTAATTTGGCTTAAATTGTTTACCAATTCTGTTTTATAGCTTTTGTTCATTTTCCGCACACTAGTTGTTTGACATAAAACTTGAATTGTTTAATTTGTAAATTGGGGGTCTAAACGTTCAAGGGTGTTTTTACACTATTTGAACTTTCAATATCTATCGTTGATTAAGCGCCCCACCATTGGATGCGAGGGGACATAGAGCCGCCTGGTGCAATTAATAGCGTCTCGTGGACTACGAAACATTAGTAGCAGTAATGAGGCGTGTGAGACGGTGCTCCCACACGTGTGAATCAAGGAATTGTGGTGACTTATCCATTAAATATCAAAATTCCACCTTTTTCTCCTCGAATAAGAGGGAAAAACTGGAATTTTGAGGGGCTATTGTAGGGGCAAAGGCCCCAAATCATATAGTGGGCCTTGGGCCCCATCCGGGACGATTAGCAATGTACGAGGAGAGGAAATGGATGCCAAAAGGATTTCCAACCCAGGTCTCGTGGATAGGGGGCGTTTGAAGGACGGTTTGAGGAGGAATGCCTTATCGGACGTGATGAGTATGGCTCAAACATGCACTCTGTCTGCTAGAAGAACCCCCCTAACAGACATTAGCAGTAGGGATGCATCCCACAGACTCGCAGGAAAGAAGGAAACGTAAGATATCCAAGGAGAGGCTGCTGCTACCGCATTAAATGCGTTGCAGCTACTTTTCTGGCCGTATTAATGTGGAGAGGACCTGTGAACAGTGCTGCCTTGGCCACCACAACTTACAAAAGACTGAAAGGGAGTATCCGATGGGACAAACACTCAAGTAAGGGTCCGGATGATCAACAAGTATAAGACCACAAAGGCTTCAAGAAGACTATATAAGAAGGGGAGTCCCCATGAGGGAGGGAGGTAAAATGAAAGAAGAGAGAATACTATAGCAGTACAAACGACCGTAATCTTCAAAGAGTGACCGATATACATTCATCTTATCTCCTCGGATTGAGGATCTATGGAGACTAACGCGTTTTACTTGTGTTCAACTGTTCTATAACCCAATACTAAACACTGTCCAATTCCCTAAGATCTAATTCTATAGCCCACTCTTTACAAATTCATTGTTTCTGGGCTCCTTGGACCAAGACCCATACCTTTTGGGCTTGGGCCCCGAATTGTGATCCTACAAATATTATCTTTGAAACTGTCTGTTTTTTAAATTTTTTTTTAAAAAGGAAAAGGCGAAAACACCATTTTAGTCCTTACATTTTTGGGTCATAATTAATTTGGTCCATACATTTTAGTAACAGTTAATTTGGTCTCTATAATTTTCAAATTGCCGTCAATTTATATTCAACTTATAAGTTAAAAATAATAGGGACAAAATTGACTGTTATCAAAATATAGGGACTAAATTAACCGTGACCCTAAAATAGAGCGATCAAAATAATGTTTTCACGAAAGGAAAACTAACAGGATGTGATATTTGGTATTTTTTTTTTTTTAAGTGTGCTATTTACATGTAAAAAGGTTTTATAAGATTTTGTTATCCTTAATTTGAAAAGACTCCATTTTAACTAAAAAAAGAAGAGGTAATGTTGTTACAGTAAAAAGTTGAAGTGAAAGAGGGAAATCGTGTTATGTCCATCAGGAGTATTTTGTCATAGAGTAGTAAAAATAGATAGATGCGATAATTTTACTACACTAAGTTACGTGGTGGTTAGGTTATATTATTGAGAAAGGAACAGCAGGTCTCGGGCCATTGACTATATATATTGTTCTGTTTATTTTATGTTTCTTGTCCAGCGATGATACCCATCATCATCATTATCATCAAGATCCTGACCATGACAGTTCAAATGATAGAAGCTATCACGAAGATGAAGAGTCACCTTCCTCTGAATCCTCCTTTAAACCAAAAGCTGAAGCAAAAGCTCCTTGCTTAGAAAAGTCACCACGCCATGATCAGCATAAACACAATGTCTTTTCAGTCTTAGAGGTTAGACAAAAACTACTAACTCTCTGGTGTTTTCACTGTTAATTTATTTATCTCATACGCCAAGTTAAGATATGTTTAAGCTACTAGGGAAATCGATGACATCTAATCTAAATGATAGACAAGATATTTCTACGTGTCATAGCTTTTGAAGTGCTAAGTTGCTAACCAAGCATTACTCCTATATAACCAGCTTAGGCCATGCATGCATGGAAAGTTCTGATTTGTAAAAAGGAAGTACTGTACGTTGAGCTTCGTGTAATTTTTTTTTTTTTGTGGAGAAGAGAGCTAGCTGTGTTTAATCATTAGAATTAATGTTACTCTTATCACTGGCTAAGGGCTAAGGGCTAAGGCAGTAGATTTCTTCAAATTTATTTATTCTATATATTAATGACCTCTCATCTCTTCTCAAACAGCTTCAGCACTCTCTAAGAATCTTCTCAAACACTTGTTTCTTTCTCTCCATCAAACTCTATGGCCAGCGAAAAATTCTCAACTCCCCCATTGACGAAAAAACGTGTTTCTGATTATGCACCAGATTCAGAGGAAGAAGTTGAACTTAAGAAGAACGAGAGCAAGAACCGTATTCCTGTCGCTGTAGCCGATGCTAATGCTACCAGACAGCCTGCCAAAACTCTGAAGAAGAAGAAGAAAACAACTAAGACCCATCAACCTCAATCACAAAGTGCTGATAATGGTGATGAACCTTCCACTCACAAGTCAAAAATCATATTTAAAGGATTTGAAGCTCGTATCAATGAACAAGGAGTCCAGTCTGATTTCCTTCCCGAAGACACTGTTGCAGACTTAGTGGAGCTGTGGAAATCTTTTAAGCAAGCAGAATTTGAATGCTCCCGACGTGAGGCACACTTCAGTGAGAAGCTCTTCGAGGCCGCCCGTGATATCTACAGCTCAAGCTACTCATTATCCATTTTGTCCACGCTTAGCTTCTACTTATTAATGTCCAGGGACAGGGTACATGCTTTGATGCTCAGAATTTTTGGGATTTTTGTTGAGACTGGTTTATGATATATGAGTCGTACCTGTTTGTACTTGCTATGTTTGCTTGATTCTTGTTTTTGCCTTTTGTAGTTATTTTTGCTTCTCTCTCTTTTCTGTGTTTAATGGAAGGGGGAAAGGTAGAAAATTTATTGAAAATGGGAAATGACATTTATTTAAGATTCGGTGTGGTGGTAACTTGTTTGTTGTGGCTGGTCGGCTAACTCTGTATTTAGTTTCTGGAGTCAGTAAAAGCTCTTATGATCTGTCTGTTGGGTGGCATGGATTTGGATTTGAGGGGCCCAAATTCTTTGTTTGGGTAACTCTGAAGGAGAAGAATCAAATCCGTTGATTTGAAATCACCTCACAATCACAAACCCACCTGATTATAATAACTCCTCTCAGCATAAATGAACTCATAGGCCATGCCTCCCCTGAACTATGAAGTATATATATGAGAGGGTTTTCCCCCCTCCCTCTATTTGTTCTTGGCCATTGAATGATACCAGACAAGGAAACTAATGTTTGGGTCATATTTGAAGGAAATCAGACTGGACTCCTTGTTCATTGATACGAGCTTCAAATCCTTTAAATATGATTTTTGACTTGTGAGTGGAAGGTTCATCACCATTATCAGCACCTTGTGATTGAGGTTGATGGGTCTTAGTTGTTTTCTTCTTCTTCAGAGTTTTGGCAGGCTGTCTGGTAGCATTAGCATCGGCTACAGCAACAGGAATACGGTTCTTGCTCTCGGTTTGATGGAGAGAAAGAAACAAGTGTTTGAGAAGATTCTTAGAGAGTGCTGAAGCTGTTTGAGAAGAGATGAGAGGTCATTAATTATATAGAATAAATAAATTTGAAGAAATCTACTGCCTTAGCCCTTACCCCTTAGCCAGTGATAAGAGTAACAATTCTAATGATTAAACACAGCTAGCTCTCTTCTCCAAAAAAAAAAAAAAAAAAATTACACGAAGCTCAACGTACAGTACTTCCTTTTTACAAATCAGAACTTTATATGCATGCATGGCCTAAGCTGGTTATATAGGAGTAATGCTTGGTTAGCAACTTAGCACTTCAAAAGCTATGACATGTAGAAATATCTTGTCTATCATTTAGATTAGATGTCATCGATTTCCCTAGTAGCTTAAACATATCTTAACTTGGCGTATGAGATAAATAAATTAACAGTGAAAACACCAGAGAGTTAGTAGTTTTTGTCTAACCTCTAAGACTGAAAAGACATTGTGTTTATGCTGATCATGGCGTGGTGACTTTTCTAAGCAAGGAGCTTTTGCTTCCTTTTTACAAATCAGAACTTTATATGCATGCATGGCCTAAGCTGGTTATATAGGAGTAATGCTTGGTTAGCAACTTAGCACTTCAAAAGCTATGACATGTAGAAATATCTTGTCTATCATTTAGATTAGATGTCATCGATTTCCCTAGTAGCTTAAACATATCTTAACTTGGCGTATGAGATAAATAAATTAACAGTGAAAACACCAGAGAGTTAGTAGTTTTTGTCTAACCTCTAAGACTGAAAAGACATCGTGTTTATGCTGATCATGGCGTGGTGACTTTTCTAAGCAAGGAGCTTTTGCTTCAGATTTTGGTTTAAAGGAAGATTCAGTGACCTTCCATCTTCGTGATAGCTTCTATCATTTGAACTGTCATGGTCAGGATCTTGATGATAATGATGATGATGGGTATCATCGCTGGACAAGAAAAATAAAATAAACAGAACAATATATATATATAGTCAATGGCCCAAGACCTGCTGTTCCTTTCTCAATAATATAACCTAATCACCACGTAACTTAGTGTAGTAAAATTATCGTATCTATCTATTTTTATTACTCTATGACAAAATACTCATGATTGACATAACACGATTTCCCTCTTTCACTTCAACTTTTTACTGTAACAACATTACCTCTTCTTTTTTTAGTTAAAATGGAGTCTTTTCAAATTAAGGATAACAAAATCTTTTAAAGCCTTTTTACATAGCACACTTAAAAAAAAAAAAAAAAAAATACCAAATACCACATCCTGTTAGTTTTCCTTTCGGTGAAAATATTATTTTGGTCTCTCTATTTTGAGGTCACGGTTAATTTAGTCCATATATTTTGATAACAGTCAATTTGGTCCCTATTATTTTTAACTTATAAGTTGAAAATAAATTAACTGCAATTTGAAAATTATAGAGACCAAATTGACTGTTACTAAAATGTAGGGACCAAATTAATTGTGACCCAAAAATATAAGGACTAAAATGGTGTTTTCGCTTTTTCCATTCTTTTCCAATTTTTTTTTTTTAAATTTAAAAAACAGACAGTTTTAAAGATAATATTTGTAGGGTCATAATTCGGAGCCCAAGTCCAAAGGTATGGGGTCTTGGTCCATGGAGTTCAGAAACAATGAATTTGTAAAGAGTGGGCTATAAATCTAGGTTTTAGCGAATTGGACAGTGGTTAGTATTGGGTTATACAACAGTTGAACACAAGTAAAATGCGTTAGTCTCCATAGATCCTCAATCCGAGGAGATAAGATGAATGTATGTCGGTCACTCTTTCAAGATTACGGTTGTTTGTACTGCTACAAGATTCCCTCCTTTCTTTTTCCCTCCCTCCCTCATGGGGACTCCCCTTCTTATATAGTCTTCTTGAAGCCATCGTGGTCTTACACTTGTTGATCATCTGGACCCTTACTTGAGTGTTTGTCCTATCGGACACTCCCTTTCAGTCTTCTGTGGGTTGTGGTGGCCAAGGCAGCACTGTTCACAGGTCCTTTCCACATTAATGCGGCCAGAAAAGTAGCTGCAATGCATTTAATGCGGTAGCAGCAGCCTCTCCTTGGATATCTTACGTTTCCTTCTTTCCTGCAGGTTTGTAGGACGCATCCCTACTGCTAATGTCTGTTGGGGGGGGTTCTTCTAGCAGATAGAGTGCATGTTTGAGCCATACTCATCACGTCCGAGGAGGCATTCCTCCTCGAACTGTCCTTCAAACGCCCCCTATCCACGAGACCTGGGTTGGAAATCCTTTTGGCATCCATTTCCTCTTCTCGGACATTGCTAATTGTCCCGGATAGGGCCCAAGGCCCATTATATGATTTGGGGCCTTTGCCCCTACAATAGTCTCTCAAAATTCTGGTTTTTCCCTTTTATCCGAGGAGAAAAAGGTGGAATTTTATATTTAATGGATAAGTCACCACAATTCCTTGATTCACATGTGTGGGAGCACCGTCACGCACGCCTCATTACTGCTACTGATGTTTCGTAGTCCACGAGGCGCTATTAATTGCACCAGGCGACTCTATGTCCCCTTGCATCCAACGGTGGGGCGCTTAATCAACGGTAGATATTCCTCTAAACTTTGGGCGGGAGTAATCCCGTTCATTTTTCCTCGCTATATAAGGCTCCTGAGGGAGATTACTTTCCCTTTTTTAGAAAAGACATTCAAGCGTTCCAGAGCACTTCAGCATTTTCTCTCGCGAAATACTCTAAGTCCCTGAGTTCCGTAGTTGTTCCTATATGGGTTTCTGGCGGATCCTTTGAAAGTTGGAGAGATTTAGAACTCGTACTTCCTGTAAGTTTTCATTTTCCCATATTCCCTTGCTCCCCTTTTTGTTGTTCTCCTCGGCCTTCTTTCGTTTATAAACCTTTCTCCGTGCCTTTTAGGATTAACTAGATGGGTAAGTTTAAGAGCCTAGTAGATTCTCCGGCCAGTATGGAAGGTTTTAGGGCCAAGTACCATATCCCACAGGGAGTGGGTCTAGAGTATTGCTCCTCAGACAAAATCCTAACCAAGAGAGAAACGGGGCAGGTCGTCATTCCTATGATCGCTTTAATAGAAGGAGGGATGACGACTCCTATGGGTAGGATAACTAGGGATTAATTGCACGGCCATAGGTTGGCCCCCCACCAGTGTGCAGCTAATATGTTCCGGATTCTAGGGTGTGTAGATGCTCTGAATGAATAGATAAACCTCAGCCCCTTATGGCACGATGTTGTTCACTTGTACGAGTGCCACTGCCTTTCCGAGTCGTATTACCTGAAATCCAGGTTCGACGAGGTGAGACTGATATCTTGCCTTCCCAAGTCCAACAAAGGCTTGAAGGACGATTATCTGTTCGTCTCCGGAGCATGACACGACGGTCTTCGCTGCCCAGTTAAGGCGGGAGCACCAGGTGGGACACTCTAGGATCAGGTCCCTCGGTGGGGATCTTAGTTTTTGAGCTTTCCCTTTACTTGTTTTGGTCTTGGTTTTGGTTGCTTGTTTTCTCGAACTGACGTAAACCTTCCTTTGGATGTTTTGTAGACAAAGTACACACTACCCCGAGGATCAGCCTAGTCAACGTCCAAGCTCTCAACTACCTCTTAAGGTTGGAGATCTTTGTGAGCGAGGACGGGCAGTTGCGGGCCGCTCACCTCATTTTGGACTACGAGCCTCTATCTCATGCCTTCGTGGACGTGGGCCAGGCGATAAGGGCCGGGAGTCCCCAATTAGCCCGTATTGACGTTTCTAAGCTGGGCTTTTTAGCTCGGAGAGACTTACCACCAGTTCAGCCACCCACTCATCGCGTTCCCCAGGAGGTAGCAGTTCCAGGAGAGGGAATTGATTCCATGCACTCGTCCCTCGAAGCCGAAATCGATCATTTCCACTTCAACGAAGAGGGCGAGGTATCAACAAGGCCCGTAGAGCTTTCAGATTCCGGCTAAGATCTTGATCGCTTTTCGGCGACTCACTTTCCGGAACTAATAGTTGCTCGGATCGACACAAGCCAAGAAGTTAAAGAGGAAGGCATGGACCTAAAGCCAAGATATGGTCTGAGGGGCCTCATGTCCAACAGGAACAAAGGGCAATCCTTCAAGGATGCCCCTAAGGAGCAAGTTCCTGCCAGCCTTCCTCCTCCACCTTCTCCTGTCGCTGACCCCGCATCACAACCCATTCCAAACTTGAGGCGGAAAAGACCAGTCGAAGAACTGGAGGAGGGCAAGGTTGGCCCTCAGAAGGTCAAATAGCAGAAAAAAGGCAAAGAGCCTAAAGATAAAAGGACAAAGTCCATAGACAGCCGAGATGAGGCTACACTTAGGAGGGGGCAGCGCACCTGGTCTCCCTGGCTAGAATTGGATGGTGCTCCCATCCCTTGGGACGCGGCCCTTTGGGAGTCTCAGCGGGGGCATGCGTCATATCTCACTGAGGCCATGCAGCAGCCCTTCCTCTTGCCTCGTGACATGGACGGACTCCAGACTACGAGGCAACCGGACCTCTTCATGTCATTGAAGAGGGATCTCACTATGGTAAAACGAAGATTCTCCATTGTTCAAGTTCCTTATTCTATGCTCATCTATTTGTCGTCTACGTTTTGATGATTCTTCCATTACTTCTATGCAGGTCATCCAGCAAATCTTCGTGGCCGAGGAGTGGGTGAAGAATTCCCGAGAGGAGGTGAACGCTGAGGTTCAGTCCCGCCTCGCTGTTAAGAAAGCTGTTGGTGTCCTCAGGCTAGAAAAAGAGAGCCTAAGTGAGCAGGTTAAAGAGGCTATTAAGGCCCAGGCCAATGCTGAGGCGGGCCTTAAGACCACAACGAGGCAGGCCGAGGACATGCGCCAACAGATTCACTTAACAGAAATAAACCTGGCCATCGAGAAGCAAACGGCCCTGGATCTTTAGGCGCAACTGCAACAGGTGAAAGAGGCAGCTCGGGTGGCCAGGGAGGCTGCTGAGGTTGCGATGGCAGCCTCTTACGAGCATGGGGTGAAGGACTCCGAAGCCAGGCTGACTGAGGATGTAGCTGTGGTTTGCAGGGACTACGTCACCGAGTCCTGGGGAGTAGCAATGGACCGGGCGGGAGTTCTTACAGACTCCGAGTTCAAGGATCAAGAATATCTTCTTCCCTGAGGATATTTGAGAGATTCCTGATTCAGATCCTCCTGAGAAGCTCCTTTCCGCCTCGACCGCCGTTTCAGATCCCATCGTTCTTGAGGGGAAAAGGGGTGGATGAGGAGGCACAGCCACCAGCCAAGGACAAGTTATCTGAGGACGCCCTCACAATTAGAGATGTTATCTCGCGGGCCAAGGATGCTGAATCTAAATCCAAAGCTGGAGATGATCATCCCGAGACTGATGGCCCTGCAAAAAGCTCAACCAAAGATAAAGCCTAGAACTTTAGTGTAGGGTTTCTTTTATAATTGTTTTGTTTTGCTTTTGATTTCCTTGGCTTTTGTCAATGTTTGTGAGATAACTTCTTTTGGAGCTTAATGAATGATATAATTTCTTCTTCTTTGGACTTTATTTTTACTGCTTTAACTTTACTGTCGTCATGAATGAATTTAGGCTATGTTGCTAGATTTCTAATGGTAATTCATTAAAGTTAAGTATGAGCAAGGGAAAAAGATTCTTCCCCAGTGCTTTGTGCTCCTTCTAAGTAATTAATTTCCCCTAGGCTTGTAGTTCGAGGGGCCACGTGGGGCCTAGGTTCTGCTCAATACTTGTATAAAGATATGGAGTGATTAATTTCCCCAAAACCTATGGTCTGAGGAGTCACGCAGGACTTGGGTTTAGTTTAATACTTGGGTAAAAATGCGAAGTGATTAATTTCTCCCAAGCCTGTGGTTCGAGGAGCCATGTGGGACTTGGGTTCTATTTAATACTTGGATAAAAATGCGAAGTGATTAATTTCCTCCAAGGCTGTGGTCTGAGGAGCCACGCGGGACTTGGGTTCTGTTTAATACTTGGATAAAAATGCGAAGTGATTAATTTCCCCCAAGGCTGTGGTCCGAGGAGCCACGCGGGACTTGGGTTCTGTATAATACTTGGATAAAAATGCAAAGTGATTAATTTCCCTTAAGTCTATGGTCCGAAGAGTCAAGCGGGACTTGGGTTCTGTTTAATACTTGGATAAAAATGTGAAATGATTAATTTCCCCCGAGCTTGTGGTTCGAGGAGCCAGACTGGACTTGGATTCTGTTTAATACTTGGATACTTGGGTTCTGTTTAATACTTGGATAAAAATGCGAGATAAGTAGCACAAAGGCCTTTTGCAATAGAAAGGTATATCAAGAGTGGGAACTTTCATTAATAATAGTATCTTTTTAGGTTGTTTACATTCCAGGGGCGTGGTATTGCATGCTCATCCAAATCTTCTAAAAAGCATGCCCTTATGCCAGCCATTGAAGTGATATGATATGGCCCCTCCCAATTTGGTTCGAGCTTTCCTCATGCGGAATTTTTTGCAGTGCCCAAAACCTTTCTTAATACCAGGTCCCCAGGTGCTAATGGCCTTAGCTTTACCTTGGCATCATAACCTTGCTTAAGCTTGTGTTGGTAGTAGGCGAGTTGGACCATTGCCTTTTCCCTTCTCTCCTCGATAAGGTCTAAACTCTTCTATAGCAGCTCATTGTTGCCACTGGGACAAAATGAGTTGGTTTTCAGTGTTGGAAAGTTCGTTTCTAGCGGAATGACAGCCTCGGCCCCATAGGTCATCGAAAAGGGGGTCTCCCCTGTTGACCAGCGGGGTGTGGTTCGATATGTCCACAGGACATGTGGCAGCTCTTCCACCTATCTTCCCTTCGCGTCGTCTAACCTCTTCTTTAGCCCGTTTACTATGACCTTGTTAACGGCTTTGGCCTACCCGTTCCCCTATGGGTAAGCCAGTGTGGAGTATCTATTCACAATTCCCAACTCCCTGCTGTACCTTCTGAAAGCCTTACTATTGAACTGAAGACCGTTGTCCAAGATTAGGGTATGAGGGACTCTGAACATGGTGACAATGTTTCTCCAGAAAAACTTCTTGGCATCCACGTCTCTGATATTTGCCAGTGGTTCGGTTTCAACCCATTTGATAAAGTAATCAGTGCCGATGAGTAGATATCTTTTGTTCCCAGCTGCTTTTGGAAATGGCCCTATGATATCCAAGCCCCACTGAGCAAACGGCCAAGGGCTAGATAGTGGATTGAGGATTCCCCTCGGTTGATGTATATTTAGGGCAAACCTCTGGCATTGGTCGCACTTCTTCACGTATTCGTGTGCCTCTTTCTGCATGTTTGGCCACCAGTAACCTTGGGTTAAGGCTCTATGGGATAAGGACCTGCCCCCTGTATGGCTTCTGCAAATTCCTTTATGCAACTCCTCCAGGATAAGTTTCGTGGCGTCAGGGTGCAAACAGACCAAGTACGGTCCTGAAAATGAGTGCTTATACAGTTTCAAGAGAATTGAGAAGCCTTTCTTCTAATCTTGTTGGCTTTGCTCTTTTCTTTGGGCAAGGCATCCTCTTTTAAAAATTGTATTAAGGGGTCCATCCAGCTAGGCCCCACTCTGACGCTGTGGACATGGATCACTTCCGTATTCACCATCGAGGGCCTGTGTAGATCTTCCACAAGTATAACCTAAGGTAAATATTGAACTGAGGAGGTGGCCAGCGTGGCCAGAGAATCGGCGTGGGTGTTTCCACTTCTGGATATGTGCAATAGGCTAAAAGAATCAAAACGCGATCGCAGGCGTTTAGCTTGGTCTAGGTACTCTTGCATCCTTTCATCCTTTGCCTCTAATTCCCCATTTACTTGACCCACAATAAGTCTTGAGTTCGAGAACATGTTTACGGATTTCCCGCCCAATTTCTCGACCATGGACATTCCTTTCAACAGGGCTTTATATTTTGCCTCGTTATTCATGGCTAAGAAGCCTAGTCTTAGCGATTTTTCAATGGTAATCCCCTCGGGGGAAATCAGGACTAGTCCCACCCCAGAGCCCTTTTGATTTGCTACGCCATCGACGTACACTTTCCAACAGGTGGGCCTTTGCAGGGAGATTGTGCCAACCGATTTTTCATCCATGCTTCGCATTCCTCCTTCTTCTTCTAGTGAGGGTTTAGCAAATTCAGCCACCAGATCTGCAAGGATTTGGCCTTTTATGACGGTATGAGGCATGTACTTAATGTCAAAGGTACCCAAAATGGTGCCCCATTTAGGAATTTTCCCTGTGTAATCAGCGCTCTGGAGTATAGACCTGAGTGGGAGTTGGGTTAGAACAATGATTGTGTGTGCTTGGAAATAATGGGGGAGCTTTCATGTAGCTTGAATGACCACCAGGATGGCCTTTTCTAGGGGAAGGTAGCGAATCTCAGCCTCATGCAATGACTTACTCACGTAATAGACAGGCCGTTGTATGCCGTTGTCCACCCGTATCCGCACTAAGCTTACTGCATGAAGGGCCATGACAATGTAAGTGAACAAAACTTCATCAGCTTCGGGGCTAGACATAATTGGTGGCCGAAACAGATACTCTTTGAGCTGTTGGAAGGCCAAGGCTCATTCTTCGGTCCATTCAAACCCTTTCCACTTGTTTAACAAGAGAAAGAAAGGTTTACATCTATCTGCCGAATGAGAAATAAAATGCTTCAAAGCGGCAATCATGCCGGTAAGCTTTTGGACCTCCTTAGGATTCCGAGGAGGCTGCATGTTGTGGATAGCTCTAATTTGATTGGGGCTGACTTCGATACCTTTGTGGGTCACCATATAGCCCAAGAACTTTCCCGATCCCACCCTGAATGAACACTTAGACGCGTTGAGGCGTAGCCTGTGTCTTCTTAGGATTTCAAAGATGTCGCCGAGGTCTCTCACATGCTCGGACACTAATTTACTCTTTACCACCATGTCATCTATGTAGATTTCAATGTTCTTACCCATTTGTAGCTCAAACATCTTGGTCATCATCCTTTGGTAGGTGGAACTGGCGTTCTTCAAACCAAAAGGCATCACTTTATAGTGGTAGTTTCCGATGGGGGTGACAAAAGCTGTCTTTTCTTGATCGTTTACAATTAGGGGTATTTGATGGTATCCTTGAAAGGCATCTAAGAAGCTCATTGGAGGATGTCCCGCGGTTGCATTTACCAACCGATCTATCCGAGGCATAGGGAAGAGGTCTTTTGGGCAGGCCTTATTCAGGTCCGTGAAGTCTACATAGACTCGCCATTTTCCGCTCTTCTTCTTCACCACTATAGTATTGGCCAGCCACTCAGGGTAGAAAATTTCTTTGATAGCCCCTGCTTTCTTAAGTTTTGTCACCTCCTCCTTGACCGCATTAGCATGCTCTTTCGACGGATGCTGAGGCGGTTGCTTCTTGGGCATAACGGATGGATTAATGTTAAGGTGGTGGCATATAAAGTCCGGATCGACCCTTAGGGCCTTGTAAGCGTCCCATGCAAGCACGTCCACATTTTCCCTAAGGAAATCAATTAGCAATGCTTTCTCTTGGGGAGGTAGTTCCGAGCTGACTTGAAAGAATCTTTCTGGATTAGTGCCCACAGGAACTTTTTCCAAATCCTCGCAATTTGCCTCTTCGGCTGATCCTCCACCAGTCATGGTCGGGGTTATTAATTGTTATAAGCTGTTCTTAGTAGAGGTTGAGGGTTCGGCACTCGACCATTGTGAGTTGGCGGACACCATGCATTGTCGAGCCATGGCCTGGTCCCCTATAACTTCTTTGACCCGACCTTCCGATGAGTATTTCACCTTTTGGTGCAGGGTAGAGGAAACAGCCCCTAGGGCATGAAGCCAAGGCCTAGCTATAATGGCCGTGTAGGGCGAGTATGCGTCCACCACTATGAAGTCCACCTCCACTATGTCCGAGCCTGTTTGTATGGGCAGTCTGATCTGGCCTCTTGGAGTAACGGTTTTCCCTTCGAAGCTTACCAAAGGGGAGTCGTATGCTGTCAAGTCTTCAGGTTTCAGATTCAGCATCTTGTATAGGTCGGGGTACATTACTTCCACAGAGCTACCCTGATCGACTAACACTCTCTTCACATCATATCCCCTAATCCTGAGCGTGATGACTAGAGCATCATCGTGGGGTTGGATAGTTCCGACCTTATCCTCATCCGAGAAGCCCAGCATGGGTGAGGCCATTCTCTTAGCCTTCTTAGACTCCTGGTCGTCAATCTCAACAGGAAGTCAGGCCACTGGCATTATTCTAGAAGGATGAGAATCTTTTTGGGAGCGGCAAGAATGACATTTATCGTGCCTATAGGCGATCTCAAGGTGTCCCTCCGTGCCTCAACGTTCATCTGTTCTTGTCGGCCACTGGAATGATGCAAGAGATGACTCAATTTTCCCTCTCGGACCAGCTAGTTCAAGTGGGTTTTTAGGTTCCTGCAGTCTTCGGTGGTGTGCCCTGGTTCTTGGTGGTACTGACAGTATAGGTTCTGGTTGCGTTTCGTGGGGTCCCCCGCCATCCTATTTGGCCATTTGAAGAATGGTTCATTCCTGATTTTTTCCAAAACCTGATGTAATGGATCTCGGAACACAGCATGGACTGCCTGCGCTCCGGTAGACCTAGGTTGCTCCGTGTAGTCTTTCCTCAATCGGTTGTTGTTGCTAAATCGGTCCGACCTGAAGTCCCTCCTCTCCTGAGGGACAACCTTTACTTTACCCTTACCCAATTGTTGGTCCTCTTTGACCCTCTCGTACTTGTCGATTCGGTCTATATGCTGGCGCAGGCTGGTGACCGGTTTCCCAGTCAGGGATTTTCTTAAACCGTGCTCGGTCGGCAGGCCTTTCTTGAAGGTACTGATGGCAACGTCATCATAATCGCCCTCTATCTCATTATACAGTTCCCAATACCTATCTGAGTAGGCCTTTAGGGTCTCCCCCTTTCTCATGGATAAGAACAGAAGGGACTCCAAGGGTCGAGGAACCCTGCTGCTCGTGATGAAGGGAGAGTCGAAGGCCTGGGTTAGCTGTTTAAAGGAATTTATGGAGTTCGGTCTGAGGCCGTCAAACCATCTCATCGCTATCAGTCCCAAACTAGATGGAAATACTTTGCACATCAAAGCTTTGTCTTTGGAATGGACGGTCATCCTCTAGTTGAACTGACTTACGTGCTTTACGGGGTCCATCCGACCGTTATATATGTTGAAGGTAGGTTGATGGAACCGTCGAGGAAGTTCAGCCCCCTCTATCTTGCGTGTGAAGGGCGACTGGGAGATTCGGTCCAGGGCTTTGCTCATGGCATCATTTACCTGGCCCTTGTAGGATGAACTTCTGTGACTGCGTTTGTGAGGTTGCTCTTCCTCATAGGAGAAGGTTTCACTTGGTGGAGTTCTCAACCTTTGCCTGTATTCGTTGTCCTCTTCATTTCTGGTGTCCGAGCTGGAAGAGGGACGCCTTCGCTACGCTCGACACAACTTCCATTTTAGGTCATCAATTTCCTGCTGTAGAGCTCTTTTATTGTCCCGCTTTTGGGATGCATGACCTTTCCCCTTTGAACGGCTTCTGCTTGTATGGGAGGTATGTACACTACCCTCTCGTCGCTTGTCTTAATCTCTTTTCTGTTCGAGGTTAAGAAAGTTGTCCTACTGTTGGGAGTCCGTGAGCTCCGTTCGGTGCGGACCTGATCCTTCCATATTTAACCATTGCACTTGCTAAGACACAAGTTCTTCCCATAGATGGCGCCAATTGTAGGGTCACAATTCGGGCCTAAGCCCAAAAGGTATGGGGTCTTGGTCCAAGGAGCCCAAAAACAATGAATTTGTAGAAAGTTGGCTATAGAACTAGGTCTTAGCGAATTGGACAGTGGTTAGTATTGGGTTATACAATAGTTGAACACAAGTAAAATGCGTTAGTCTCCATAGATCCTTAATCCGAGGAGATAAGATGAATCTATGTCGGTCACTGTTTGAAGATTACGGTTGTTTGTACTGCTACAGTATTCTCTCTTCTTTCTTTTCCCCTTTGAACGGCTTCTGCTCGTATGGGAGGTATTTACACTACCTTCTCGTCGTTTGTCTTGAACTCTTTCCCGTTCGAGGATAAGAAAGTTGTCCTGCCGTTGGCAGTTTACGAGCTCCGTTCGATGCGGACCTGATCCTTCTATATTTAACTGTTGCACTTGCTGAGACACAAGTTCTTCCCACAGACGGCGCCAATTGTAGGGTCACAATTCGGGGCTGAAACCCAAAAGGTATGGGGTCTTGGTCCAAGGAGCCTAGAAACAATGAATTTGTAGAGAGTGGGCTATAGAACTAGGTCTTAGCGAATTGGACAGTGGTTAGTATTGGGTTATACAATAGTTGAACACAAGTAAAATGCGTTAGTCTCCATAGATCCTCAATCCGAGGAGATAAGATGAATGTATGTCGGTCACTGTTTGAAGATTACGGTCATTTATACTACTACAATATTCTCTCTTCTTTCTTTTTCCCTCCCTCCCTCATGGGGACTCCCCTTCTTATATAGTCTTCTTGAAGCCATCGTGGTCTTACACTTGTTGATCATTTAGACCCTTACTTGAGTGCTTGTCCCATCGAACACTCCCTTTTAGTCTTCTGTGAGTTGTGGTGGCCAAGGTAGCACTGTGCACAGGTCTTCTCCACATTAATGCGGCCAGAAAAGTAGCTGCAACGCATTTAATGCAGTAGCAGCAGCCTCTCCTTGGATATCTTACGTTTCCTTCTTTCCTGTGGGTTTGTGGGACGCATCCCTACTGCTAATGTCTGTTGGGAGGGTTCTTCTAGCAGACAGGGTGCATGTTTGAGCCATACTCATCACGTTTGAGAAGGCATTCCTCCTCGGACCGTCCTTCAAACGCCCCCTATCCATGAGACCTGGGTTGGAAATCCTTTTGGCATCCATTTCCTCTCCTCGAACATTGCTAATCGTCCCGGATGGGGCCCAAGGCCCATTATATGATTTAGGGCCTTTGCCCCTACAATATTCAAATCCTAAATTTAAGATCTTTTTAATTTAACAATTTTGAAAATTATAACTTTTGATTTAGCCTTAGGTTCCATTTAAAAAATAAAAATAAAATTAAAGATATTATTTCTTTTTCTAAAAATTTTTTTTTTTTTTTTTCTAAAAATTATCACACATTCTATTTAGATATATCTCACACACGTTTGATACTTTTTTTTTCCTAAAAATTAGAATACACTATCTTTATCTCTACGAATACACATCTCCTAATCCCCTAAAATCAGGAAAATACGACGAATCCTTATTATTAGGGACATACCATGTATCCCTATTTTTTATGAATGCAAGTCAGTTGCTAAAAGATAACATAAATAGAAGCTCTCCCCCTCTCTCCCTTGAAGCAATTTAATGTAAAAAAAAAAAAAATTTAAGTCCCTTTCTTTCTCTAAGGCAGAAGCATTCCTTTAACTCATTTCTATGATAATTATCTTAGTTCGCTTTTTTTTAGAATCTTATTCTTGCTCATATGTATGAGTGTCTTTATTCCACATAGAATTTATAATTCTGAAAATATTTTCTTATTTTTTTTTTATTTTTGATGGTTGATTATGATTTGGTCTAGATAACATACAAGAAAAAGTAGTAACCTAAGATAGAATTGAACCTACCAAAAGTTAGGGATGAACATTGAGATCACAAAAATTAACTATGCTAATATAATAAATGGATTATGTAATGTCACATACAAGGTGCACTCTTAATATGCATGTCTTTTAGTGTGTGTGATTTCATTTCGTTAAAAGATTCTAAGTTTGAACCCTATTCTCACCACCACAAAAAAAAAAAAAAAAAAAAAAAAAAAAAAAAAAAAAACCAAGAAATGTCGCAAGTAAATTGCCCAAAACAAAATTGTAGCATGGTGTTCATCCCTTTCATATAGGCAATTCTCTTGATAATTTTATGCCAGTAAAATAAATGTTTAATTGCAGTAATTCAATTAAGTGTTTTGTGTTTTTCAAGATACGATGAAATAGGTTCAAAAATATTGTATATGCTGAATTAATCCCTTACTCAGTTACTCTTTTTGTTTTTGTTTGTTTGTTTGTTTGTTTTTTTTTTTTTTTTTTTTTTTTTTTTTACAATTTTAATTAAAAGTTATTATTTGTTGTATTTATCCATTCTATGTATAAGGCACGTGGGTAAATAAGTTTTTTCTTCGGCATTCTGTTTCGTAAGGGTGTAATTGTGAACTATAGAATCTCCACAAATTTTTTTTTTTGGTGTATGTGTAATTTTTTACTCTTTAATGAGAATTGATTTGCCCATCATAGTGGCATGCCCTAACGTTAAAGGGCATGAAAATAAGCGAGCCAAAGAAGAATGAGATTTCAGTGGAAAACAAGGTCATCAGGCTTATTTTCATCGATATGTATGTATGTATGTGTATATATATATATCTCCGTAAAGGAGTTTGAAAGGCTGCTACATTGCCGTTCACCCTTGATTTTCTCATTCATATATTCTATAGAATTGTCAGTAGACGTAGAAGTGAAGCAATTTGGTGCACTGGCCATGTTATGTACCGTCTCTCACATAATAGTGAATCTTTACATATGCGTCTCTCACACATGACACATGGAAACCAAACCAAATCTATATAAGAGATCCCATAAAAAAAAAAAAAAAAAAATCTATATAAGAGGAATGTGTAATAATTTTCCATGGAAATGTTTCCCCACAATGAGAGTAATAATTTTCACATTTACAAGTTGAATTTGAAAATATTTCAAGTTTCTATCATGTGGCTAGAATATGCCTAACCACATTTGTGTGTTCTTTTCTTTCTATGAATTTTAATTAGAATTTTAAAGCCCAAAATAAATGCCTATTATCAATAGAAAATAGAGAGTTTTCATATATTGAAATCTCCCTAGCACTCTACCTTTGGAATAGGCCAAATTTCCTTACCTTCAATAGATGTAAATAAACATAATTTGAGACAAGAGGAATAAATCATTTAACAATTTCAATTCAAAAGGGAAAATAAATAGTGTATAGCATTTATTTTTCTTTCTATTTAGTAGGTCTATACTTTGATACTTCATTTTGATTTTGGAAGAAAAGAGTGAGCAGGTTTAGTGAAAGCTAAAACATGTTGTAAAATTTCCTTTAATTTATGAGTGATACTAAAGATACAAACTATTTTACAAATTGCTGATGTGGCGAGTACTTATTGGTAAATGAAAAAGTGATGTTAATGGTGGGTCTAGATGAAAACCACTAAGTTAACCACATCAACAGTTTATAAAAAAGTTGTAAAATAGTTTGCATCTCTAACATTACTCTTAATTTATTGCTAACCTCATCGATCACACAATAATGGAAATTTTAAATTTTATAGCAAAACTAAAATTGATTGTTGATGAAAATGTTTGCTAAAAAGGAGGGATGATCATGTACTTCCAAAGTACTTAATAGTAATTGTTTGGATGAATTTATTTTTATTAGTTTTATAAAACTATAATTATACTTTTTTGGAAAATAAAATTAAAAACTTTAAAAGTGGTATGTATCATGTAAATCAACTTTAGAAGGGATAGGGTACAATTTTACCGTAAAATATGTAGAAATTCATAAATGCAAAATAAATAAATAAATAAAAATGACATCAATTTTACCGTAACCATTGTTTATAGGGTACAATTTTATAGTATATGATTTCTTGATTTTATAGATTATAGATAGATTTTATATCATACTTATTTTTTATTATTATATTATACTAAACTAGTCGCTAACTCGTGCGATGCACGGGAAAGTTCTTAGAAATGCTAAATATTTTTTTTTAATCAAATTAAATGCATTTTTTGTCGGGTTGAGAGAAATTTAGTCAACTTAAATGAACCTTTTCGCTTTGGATTTTAAGGAATAACTCACACAAAAAGGAATATACAAATTTCTTTAGGATTTGAGCTGGTGAACCAAGGTAGGTGTGTGTGTCTATATATATATATATATATAGTGACCTTGTCAAATATTTCTTAATCTGCCAACAAAGCAAATTATTACTCATTTGAAGATTTACAATGTTCTACAATGTTCATTCTAGGCAGAAGCTTACATACTTTTTGTTGTTGTGATTTACAATTTGGGTAGATGAAAAATAATATGATGTTCTATCACTGGTTATTGCCTTCACAACAAAAAGGGTAAAATTTCAAATCAAAAGATTACATATCACATTTAAAATAAACACTAACAGAAAGTAAAACATATGACATGCACTAATAACAAATGATCATTGTAGGGAACCAATTTGGTTGCCTAGTTCTCGTTGTTCAAGTTCTGGTCCAAAAAGTCCAACACAATGAGTTTTTGTAGAGTATGGATCTAAGAACTAGGTTTAAATAAGTTCAACGAAATACTGCATGAGTTGAGGGAATATATGAACAAGAACAAAAGTCATTATCTTCCAAAATCACCCAGAACGATTGGGATACAACCTGATTTTTTGGATATAAGCAAATGCAGCAGGATTACTTTTACACACTAATCTTTTTTTCTTTCTTTTCTTTCGTGCCCCCTCTTACGGGGACTTCTACACATTATATAGGCCTCTTTTTATCATCTTGGCTTTACACTTGTCGATCATTTAAACCCTTACTTGAGCACCTGTCCCATCAAACACCCCTCTCAGTTCCTAGTGAGTTGCAGTAGCCAAGGTAGCACTGTTCAGGGGTCTTCTCCACATTAATGCGTCCAGGAGAGTAGCTGTAATGCATTCAATGTGGCGGTGGTAGCTTTAGCTTAGATATTTCATGTTTCCCTCCTGTTCATGTATCCAGGATAGGGGTCTCAGTGGCTGGGATGTACATTTGCTCCGAATTTTCAGTATCCGAGGAGAAATTCCTCCTCGAACATGTCGTCTTTGTTTCTTGTGACGCCTGAACATGGATTGCTTAAGTCATGTTGACTCCTCGGATGGGCTGGGGTCCTCAGATGGGTCTAAGGCCCAACCTGTTATTTTGGGCCGGTCTTCACAATAGCCCCTCAAAACTCCGGTTTTGATCTCCTTTCGAGGAGAAAAGCGGGGTTTTGACCTTACAGGGATGAGATTAATTAGTTCCTGATTCATACGTGCGGGGGTAGTTACTTTTGACACGCGCTACAATTTACGAGGTGCGGCTATTTACTCCAGGTGGCTTTATGTCTCCCTTATCTAACGGTGAAGCGCAGATCCAACGGCTGACATTCTTCCCAGAGTTCTTGAGTGGGAGCGATCCCCTCTTTCCTCCTTGCTATATAAAGCCCTAAGGAGACTTGTTTTTCCTTTTTTATTCTTTTACTAGCATATAAGAAGTCCAGAGAACTCCAGAAAACTCCAGCATTCAGAGATTTACGAACACTTCCGACCTTCAAATTCCTATTGCTACCTCCGTGAAGCATCCTTCCTTGAAGAGATTTCCAAGCGTTTTAGTGATTGTTGTGAGGACACCCGTAAGTTCCACTCGCTTCGTTGCTTCAAATTTCTCATCGGCTTTCAATTTTCACTTCGGTTTTCTTTCCCGTCCCTCCGGTTTAACTTAGATGGGTAGATTCAAGTATCTAGTAGATACTCTGGCTGCCATGGAGGCTTTTAGGGCAAAATATCATATCCCACAGGGGGTGGTTCTGGAGTACTGTCCGCCAGAAGGAGTATTAACAGATAGAGACGTGGGTCAAGTAGTCATTCCCATGATTGCTTTTATAGAAGGAGGAATGACACTTCCCATGCGTAGGATTACCCGGGACTACTTGTTCAACCATAGGTTGACACCGCATCAGTGCACTCCAAACTTGTTTAGGATCTTAGGCAGCATAGATGTCCTGAACGAGCGGATGGGTCTAGGCCTTACCTGGCACGATGTAGTTCATCTGTACGAGTGCCACTACCTCGAGAAGACGGGGTATTATCTTAAATCTCAGTCCGAGGTCGTTAGGCTAATCTCTTGCCTCCCCAAATCCAATAAGACTATGAAGGATGATTTCCTCATTGCCTTAGGAGAGTGGAGCAATGGTTTTCATTGTCCAACTCGGGCAGGAATTCCAAGTGCGACGCCTCTAGGGCCAATCCTTTAGGGAGGGGGTTTAGCTCTTTAGATTCATTCTTTTTTGCTTAAGAAACAAAAAATTTTATAACTTAACCACAATCTCCTCCTCGGCTATTTTGCAGATAAAGCTCACGTTGCTCCTCGGCTGAGCCACGTAAACGTTCCGGCCTTGAACTATCTTTTGAGGTCAGAAATCTACGTTAACGAGGACGGGCAACTACGTGCGGCTCATCTGGTTTTGGACTACCAACCCCTATCCCGTGCCTTCCAAGACATTGGCCAAGCCATAAGAGCTGGTAGTTTGAGGTTAGCTAGGATCGACGTGTCCAAGCCCAAGTTTTTAGCCCGACACGATCTCAAGCCAGTCGTGTTACCTGGCATTCAGAATCCTTTACCAATTGCGCAATTGCCTCCACCAGACAATCTTGAAGTTGCTGCACAAGCTGAAGGAGAAACTGAATCATCTCGTCTTTCTCTTGAGGAGGAGATAGACGAGTTCTACATTGAAGAGGAGATTTCCAAGGCTCCTTTGATTGAGCTTTTAGATCCTGAGGGAGAGCAGGATCGAAATTCAGTGGTCGGCGTGCCACTTGTTATAGCTTGCTCGGACGACTAATCAGACGAGGAGATAGATAACATGGCTTCCAACAAAGGAAAAAGCCTACGAGAGTTGATGGCCTCCCGAGGCAAAGGGCAATCATCAAAGGTGCCCTCCAAGTCCCAGACCCCTATTCTTCCTCCCGTTGCTCCTCAACTACCTTCCGACCTCAGCCTAAAGGTTAATCCGGACCTGAAGAAGAAAAGGCCGGTCGAAACCTTTAAGGAAGGCGAGGTGGGCCCCCGTCCGGTTAAACAGCAAAAAATAACTCGGGAGCAGAGGAATAAAAGGGCTCCATCCGTAGAAAGTCGGGAGGAAGGGGACCGGGCTGAAGTGCGTGTTAATCTACGTACTTGGAGCCCGAAGCTCGAGGTAGACGGGGTTGCCATTTCCTATACCGCTTCGGTCCAAGAATACAATAGGGGTCGAGCAAGATATATAGCTGAAGCCCTAGAGCAGCCCGTGCTCCTTCCCAGGGACATGGAGGCTTACAGGCGATTCTTACAGCCTGAGCTCTTCCTATCCCTGAAGAGGGACCTTGCAATGGTAAAGCAATTCGTCTTACCTTTGATAAAATCATTAGATCCTATCACATTTTAACGTATCGTTTTGTTGTTTTGTGGGCAGATTACTCAGCAAGTGTTCGTGGCCGAGGAGTATTGCCGCAACAACCATAAGTTAGCTGAAGTTGAGGCTTTCTCTCGTACCGAGGTGGAGAAGTCTGTAGGGTCCCTTAAGCAGGAGAATTATGAACTTTCTGAGAAGTTCAAAGAGGCTGAGAAGGGCCGCAGGACTGAAGAACGCTGAAACTTAAGCCAAAGACCAGCGCCAAAAACTGTTCGTGACCGAGACCAACCTCGCCACTGAAAGGCAAACAGTGTTGGATCTTACGGCCGCGTTACAGAAAGCTGTGGAGGAGGTCCGGCTGGCCAAAGAAGAGACTCAGCTAATTCGGGAAGCAGCCGAGGCTGAAAAGAAGGCCTCTTATCTGCTTGGGCCGGAAGAGACCGAAGCCAGGCTCTTTGAGGAGCTACCAGAGGTATGTAGGGATTACTGTAGCATTTCATGGGCTCATGCCCTTAATGCTGCAGGGGTTCCTGCAGACTCGGCCCTGAGGTTGCCTGAGAAGGTCTTTTTCCCTCATGAGATCCGAGAGATCCCTGATGGCAGCACTGAAGCTTCTGAGCAGGCTACGGTTGTTCCTGATGCCATCCCCTTAGTTGATAAGGCCAAGGATCCTGTTAAGGAGTCAATCTCCAAGGACTTTGGGGCAGATTCTCAAGCTAAAGACGTTTCCCCTCCTCGGCTAGAGCAGAAAGAGAATCCTCCTGCTGAGGCTTAGCTTCTATAGTTTTTATTACTGTATTTTTCTTTCTTTTTTTTTTTTTTTTTTTTTTTTTTTTTTTTTTTTTTTTTAAATGGGGATTGCCCCATGTATTTTGCTCTTTGGCAAAGACTTTGTATTATTTCCCGCTTTTCTATATAGAATGCTCTTTCCTCTGTCTTTTTTTTTTTTTTTTTTTTTTTTTTTTTACTGATGTTGATAGAATTCCGCTATTTTGCTCTAAGTTAATGCTATTATTTCTTTAGTTAATGTTTGCAACAATCCTACAGATGTAAACAAACGAGAAAGGGGAATGATCGTATGCTGAATTTAGAACAATAGATGCTATTATACAAGACTATGAACATACCTTAAAATTGCACAAGAGTTCGGAGCTATTAATTTTCCCGTAGTTTGTGGTCCGAGAAGCCACTTAGGTTCTGTTTAAAACTTGGATAGATGCCTTAAGTTATTAATTTCCCCTAAGTTTGTGGTCCGAGGATCCATGTAGGACTTAGGTTCTGTTTAAAACTTGTAAAGATGCCATAAGTTGTTAATTTCCCTTAAGTATGTGGTCCGAGGAGCCATGCAGGACTTAGGTTCTGTTTAAAACTTGTACAGATGCCTTAAGTTGTTAATTTCCCCTAAGTCTGTGGTCCGAGGAGCCATGCAGGACTTAGGTTCTGTTTAAAACTTGTAGAGATGTCATAAGTTGTTAATTTCCCCTAAGTCTGTGGTCCGAGGAGCCAAGCAGGACTTAGGTTCTATTTAAAACTTGTATAGATGCCTTAAGTTGTTAATTTCCCCTAAGTCTGTGGTCCGAGGAGTCATGTAGGACTTAGGTTCTGTTTAAAACTTGTAGAGATGCCATAAGTTGTTAATTTCCCCTAAGTCTATGGTCCGAGGAGCCATGCAGGACTTAGGTTCTGTTTAAAACTTGTAGAGATGCAATAAGTTGTTAATTTCCCCTAAGTTTGTAGTCTAAGGAGCCATGCAGGACTTAGGTTTTGTTTAAAACTTGTACAGATGCCTTAAGTTGTTAATTTCCTCTAAGTCTGTGGTCCGAGGAGCCATGCAGGACTTAGGTTCTGTTTAAAACTTGGATAGATGGAAATGGACCAATGGATATGCGACGATCATGGGACAAAACACAGGTAGAGCTGTTTTCATTAATAATAATATCTTCTTAGATTATTTACATTCCACGGGCGAGGTACAGTTTTTTCATCTAAGTCTTCTAGATAATAAGCACCTATTCCGGCCATAGATGTGATGCGATACGGTCTTTCCCAGTTGGGTCCCAGCTTGCCCTAGGAAGGGTTCTTAGCGCTGCCAAGAATCTTTCTCATCACGAGGTCGCTTGGACTCAAAGGTCGCGGCTTTATATTAATATCGTACCCTTGCTTTAACTTTTGGTGGTAATAAGCCATATGGATCATCGCTTTTTTCCTTTTTTCCTTAGCTAAGTCTAGACTTTTCCTTAGTAACTTGTCGTTGTTTTCTGGGGTAAAGGTGCTAGATTTCAATGTGGGGAAGCTGGCCTCGAGTGGAAGCACGGCTTCGGCCCCATAAGTCATTGAAAAAGGAGTTTCTCCCGTCGACCGTCGCGGTGTCGTTTGATTGGTCCATAAAACGTGTGGTAGTTCTTCCACCCATCTCCCCTTTGCATCATCCAACCTCTTCTTCATCCCGCTCACTATGACTTTGTTCACAGCCTCCACTTGCTCATTTCCTTGGGAGTAGGCAGGAGTGGAATATCGGTTTGTGATCCCAAAGTCGTCGCAGTATTTTCTGAAGTTTTTACTATCAAATTGGAGACCGTTGTCTGAGATGAGGGTGTGAGGGGTTCCGAAGCGCGTAATGATGTTTTTCCAAATGAATTTCTTGGCATCCACGTCCCTAATGTTGGCCAAAGGTTTAGCCTCTACCCATTTGGTGAAATAATCGGTGCCGACTATTATGTACCGCTTATTCCCTGCTGCTTTTGGGAAAGGGCCGACAATATCAAGACCCCACTGAGCAAACAGCCAAGGAATAGATAGAGGGTTAAGGACTCCCCTCGATTGGTGGATGTTTGGGGCGAATCTCTGGCATTGGTCACACTTCTTCGCATATTCCTGAGCCTCTCTCTGCATATTCAGCCACCAGTACCCTTGGGTGAGTGCCCTGTGCGCTAGGGATCTTCCTCCTGTGTGACTCCCATAAATTCCCTCATGCAACTCCCCAAGCAAGGACTCAGATTCCTCTGGGTGTACGCATAGTAGGTATGGCCCAGAATAGGAACGCTTGTATAGCTTGTGGTCCCCTGACAACCAAAACCGAGGAGCATTCCTCCGTATCTTCTCGGCCTCTAGCTTTCCTTCCGGTAATGTGTCTTCTTTGAGGAAGTTCATTATAGGATCCATCCAACTAGGATTCCTTCTAATCTGATGGATCCAAAATGTATCCCTTTCGACTGAACTTGCCTTGCATAAATCCTCAACGAAGATCATTCGTGGTAGATGCTGCGCTGAAGACGTGGCAAGAGTGGCCAGCGAATCTGCATGTGTGTTCCCACTTCTAGAAACATGCGCCAAATTAAAAGATTCAAAATCTGATTGCAGGCATTTGACTTGACCGAGATACTCTTGCATTCTAGCATCTCTAGCTTCTAACTCACCCATCACTTGGCCTACGACTAGTCTGGAGTCCGAGAATGCTTTTATTGTCTTTCCGCCCATTTTTTACACCATCATTATTCCTTGAAGCAAAGCCTCATACTCGGCTTCGTTGTTCGTAGCCGAGAACCCGAGTCTTAGTGATTTTTCAATGGTAATACCTTCGGGCGATATCAGAACTAGCCCAATTCCAGATCCTTTTTGGTTGGACGCGCCGTCCACGTAGACTTTCCAACGCGAGGTTTCCCGTGCTGAGATTGTGCCCACCGATTTTCCGTCCATGTCTTCCCTCTCTGTTATTGTTTCTACAGAGGATTCAGCGAATTCTGCGACTAGATCCGCGAGGACTTGACCCTTAACAGAGGACCTAGGCATGTATTTAATATCAAAGGCCCCCAAATGTGCACTCCACATGGCTATTCTTCCCGTGTAATCGGCGCTTTGGAGCACCGATCGAAGGGAAAGTTGGGTTAGAACAATGACCGTGTGTGCCTGAAAGTAGTGGGGAAGTTTTCGCGTCGCATGCACTATTGCAAGAATTGCTTTCTCCAAGGGTAAGTAGCGCACTTCAGCCTCATGTAATGATTTACTTACGTAATACACCGGTCGTTGTATTCCATCATCATCCCGTATTAGTACCAAGCTTATAGCATGAAGGGCTATGGCTATGTATGCGAAAAGAACCTTGTCGGCCTCAGGGCTAGACATGATGGGTGGTCACGACAGGTATTCTTTAAGTTGCTAGAAGGCTAGAGCGCAATCCTCCGACCACTCAAACCCTTTCCACTTGTTTATTAAGAGGTAGAAAGGTCGGCATCAGTCTGCAAATCGCGATATAAACCGATTCAACGCTGCGATCATGCCGGTGAGTTTCTAGCACTTCTTTAGGGTTCTGAGGAGCCTGTAGGCTATTAATCGCTTTGATCTGGTCCGGGCTTACTTCTATTCCTCTATGAGTTACCATATATCCCAGGAATTTCTCAGACCCAACTCTGAATGAACATTTGGAAGCATTGAGGCGCAACTTATGTTCCCTTAAGATGCCAAAGACGACCTCAAGGTCTTTTACGTGCTCGGACACCACCTTGCTTTTTACTACCATATCGTCTATGTATACTTCAATAAGCTTGCCTAACTGTGGTTCAAACATTCTGGTCTTCATCCTTTGGTAAGTTGATCCTACATTCTTCAATCCGAAAGGCATCACTTTATAGTGGTAGTTTTCGATGGGTGTCATGAATGCCGTTTTCTCCTGATCTTCTAGTGCCAGCGGTATTTGATGATAACCCTGGAAGGCATCCAGGAAGCTCATTCGGGGGTGACCCATAGTCGCATCTACCAGCTGGTCTATTCGAGGCAACAGGAATGGGTCCTTTGGGCATGCCTTGTTTAAGTCTGTGAAATCCACACAGATTCGCCACTTCCCCGTCTTCTTTCTCACCACCACCGTATTTGCCAGCCATTCGGGGTAAAAGACCTCTTTGATAGCCCCTGCCTTTTTCAGCTTTATTACTTCGTCCCTAACGACACTGGCATGCTCTTTCGAAGGGCGCCGGGGTGGCTGCTTCTTCGGAATAGAAGTTGGATTAACATTTAAGTAGTGGCAAATGAAACTATGGTCAACCCCCGGGGCATCGTACGCATCCCATGCAAATATATTAACATTTTTCCTCAGGAACCCGACTAGTTCTTTTTTTTCTTGAAAAGGTAGCTCCGATCCGACTTGGAAAAATCTTTCTGGGTCATCGTCCACCGTAAACCTTTCTAAATTCTCGCATTTTATCTCCTCGGCCAGTTTGTTGATTTGTGCTGCCGAGGTGGTTAATTGCTATAAGTCTTTACAAGCCGGGGACTCGGCATTGGACTGGCGTGAGATGGCGGCCACCATACATTACCTGGCCATGGTCTGATCTCCACGAATCTCTTCCACTTGGCCTCCGGAGGGGAACTTCACCTTTTGGGGGAGCGTAGAAGATGCGGCTTCCAGGGCGTGGATCCATGGCCTGGCTACTATTGCTGTGTAGGGCGAGTACATGTCGACCACGATAAAATCCACCTCCACCAGCTCCAATCCGGTCTCTATAGGTAATCTGATCTGCCCTTTGGGTACAACAGTCTTCCCCTCGAAGCTGATAAGGGGAGAGTCATAAGCTGTCAAATCCTCTGGCCTTAAGTTCAGCCCCTTGTATAGATCAGGGTACATTATTTCCACTGCGCTACCCGGATCCACTAGTACCCTCTTCACATCAAAACCTCCAATTCTGAGCGTAACCACTAGAGCATCGTCATGGGGTTGGATAGTTCCCCTCTTATCCTCGTCCGAGAATCCTAGTATCAAAGAGCTTCCTTTTTTAAATCTTTTAAACACTTTTTCCCTGTCCTCTGCGGGGAGCCGAACCACGGACAGTACCCTAGAAGGAAATGAGCCGGTTCTTCCTGAGGCGGCAAGGATGACGTGTATCGTCCCTGTGGGAGGTTTTAAAGATACATTTTTCCGAGGCTCCTGCATTGCCTGGCCCACTTGACCGCTAGATGGGTGTAAAAGATGACGTAACTTTCCTTCTCGGACCAGCTGATCTAAGTGGTTCCATAGATTCCTGCAATCCTCAGTGGTATGCCCGTGGTCTTGATGATAATGACAGTACAGGCTCTGGTTGCGTTTCGAAGGGTCACCAGCCATTTTACCTGGCCATCTGAAGAAAGGTTCGTTCTTGACTTTCTCCAGAATTAGCTGTACTGGCTCTTTGAACACGGCATTAGCCGTTTGCATGTTGGTTTGCCCGACCTGTCTCGAAAAATCTCTCCTCGACTGGTTATGGTTGTATCATTCCGACCTGTAATCATTCCTTTTGGGGGGAATGATCTTCTCCTTTCCTTTCCCTTGTAACTGGTCTTCCTCCACCCTTTTGTATTTGTCAATCCTATCCATCAACTGACGAACGTTGGCAACAGGTTTACCAGTTAAAGATTTCCTTAAGCCATGCTCAGAGGGGAGACCGCTTTTGAACGTGCTGATTGCGACGTCGTCATGGTTTTCGTCCATCTCATTATACATCTCCCAATACCTATCCGAATATGCCTTTAGGGTCTCTCCCTCATGCATAGATAAGGATAATAATGAACTCAGGGGTTGAGGGACTCTGCTATTCATAATAAAGCGAGAGCAAAAAACCTGAGTGAGCTGCTTATAAGAGCCTATGGAGTTTGCTTTCAGGCTGTTGAACCATCTCATCACCAATGGCCCCAGGCTGGACGGGAAAACTTTGCACATCAGAGCCTCATTTTGGGAATAAATAGTCATCCGTTGGTTAAACTGGCTCACGTGCTCCACTGGGTCTGCTCGGCTGTTGTAGATGGTAAACGTAGGTTGATTGAAACGTCAAGGTAATTTAGCCCCTTCTATCCTGTGCACGAAGGGTGATCTAGAGATCTGATTTAATGCCTTGTTCATAGCATCATTACCCAAACCCTTGCTGGATGGGCTTTCATATCTTCGCGCAGGGCGTGACTCCTTCTCGTAAGAAAAGGTTTCACTTGGGGGTGTTCTCGACCTCTGTCGGTAACTTACGTCCTCCTCGTTAGAGGATGCATCTGAGCTGGAGAGAGATTGCTTTCGCTGCGCACGGTGCAACTTTCTTTTCAGGTCATCTATCTCTCGCTGCATGGCCTGATGGTTGTTTTGTCTTTGGGATACGTGGCTACCTATTTGAGTATGGATTTGGCTCGTCTAGGTAGTATGTACGCTTCCCTCATGATTCCTTCTGTCGCCTGGATTTGTTCCCAGGTTAAGAGGATTATTTTGCCGCTGAGATTCAATAGGTTCTGTCTGTTGAGGGTCAGCTTGGTGGGGATTCTCCTGGTGTGGACCTAGTCCTGCCATGCTTAACCGTTGTACATACTAACGCTTAAGTTCTTCCCACAGACGACGCCAATTGTAGGGAAACAATTTGGTTGCCCAGTTCTCGTTGTTCAAGTTCTGGTCCAAAAAGTCCAACACAATGAGTTTTTGTAGAGTATGGATCTAAGAACTAGGTTTAAATAAGTTCAACGGAATATTGCATGTGTTGAGGGAATATACGAACAAGAACAAAAGTCATTATCTTCCAAAATCACCCAGAATGATTGGGATACAACCTGATTTTTTGGATATAAGCAAATGCAGCAAGATTACTTTTACACACTAATCTTTTTTTCTTTCTTTTCTTTCATGCCCCCTCTTACGGGGACTTCTACACATTATATAGGCCTCTTTTTATCATCTTGGCTTTACACTTGTTGATCATCTAAACCCTTACTTGAGCACCTGTCCCATCAGACACCACTCTCAGTTCCTTGTGAGTTGCGATAGCCAAGATAGCACTGTTCAGGGGTCTTCTCCACATTAATGCGGCCAGGAGAGTAGCTGTAGTGCATTCAATGTGGCGGTGGCAGCTTTAGCTTAGATATTTCGTGTTTCCCTCCTGTTCATGTATCCAGGATAGGGGTCTCAGTGGCTGGGATGTACATTTGCTCCGAATTTTCAATATCCGAGGAGAAATTCCTCCTCGGACATGTCGTCTTTGTTTCTTGTGACGCCTGAACATGGATTGCTTGAGTCATGTTGACTCCTCGAATGGGCTGGGGTCCTCGGACGGGTCCAAGGCCCAACCTGTTATTTTGGGCCGGTCCTCACAATCATAATATTCAAAAAGTTTTGTAAATCAACAACAAAATCTTATTAAATTGCTGGGGGCAGCTTCACTAACTAAATTTTATCAATAAAAATAATTTTCTTCATAAGACTTGTTTAAGTTATCATATTAAATATGAGAAAACAGCTGCAAGCGTATTGTTGTTGACTCTACACTGTTTCACAAAGAGTCTCTCTTGGATTGCTTCATTTTTCTCTGTGCTCTACAACTAAAGCTCCCCCATCATAAGCTTCCTGCCTTGCAAAACTGTGCAGACAAAAGCAGAATTCCAGAATTTTCATTTCCTACTTTTGCAGCCCTCAACAAAAGCTAAGATTTATGATTTTATCAAAATCTTGCATGCCTTTATTATTAATATTCTCAATATATACACCATTAGCATAGATACAAATTGATTCAAAAGTAGCCTTATTTTAAAAACACCATAATGCAGAAATATCACCAACAAATAATCGTAATATTTGAAGAGAGATGAATGAAGCAAAATAAAAATCGTTAAAATTCACAAAATAAAGAACCAAATATCAAGAACACAGAGGGAGATTGTTGGAAGCAGAATAAACAAACCTAACATAAATTGTTAAGATTTTAGACTCGATTGGAAAGGAAGTAACTCTAAGTTTTAGCTCACCAAGCTTTCTTGCATTGTTTTATACCTCTTGGAGCAAGGATATCAAGGGAGTTACAAGATGAGCAGATAACAGACCAAACAAATTGGCACGTATATGAACCATCAATAACACACCCAAAATTATAAAAATCTAAATAGATTAAAATGTTAGATTGAGAAAGAATTGAATTGTTTATTTATAACTGCCAAAAATGTTTAAAGATTTCCAAAACTACTAAAGTTTGTCAGGGTTAACAAATTTTATACACCTATGGGAATCTAATTCTCTTCAATCCAGTCAAAGAATTAGATAAACAAACAAAAAGAATAGAAAGATATAATACCTGTTTTCAAAGTTTTCAAGGGCTTTGACTAATTCCTCATACTTATATTCCTTTATCTCCACCTCTACTTCTACTTTCTCCACCACTCCTGCACCTTTTAAAATGCCAAAATAACCCAACAACGTCATTTAATGCAATATCTTTTAAATTAAAGCATGGACACAATAAAAATGAGTGAAAAAGATCATAAATTTATGTAAACATTTAAAAATTTGGGAATTTAGATTCAGATTCTGTAATAAGAACAAATCAGTCGGGTATATTATCTTAAAGGTGCTATCTAACACAGAAAAGATTGGGTTGCCGAGTTTTTTGGTTTTTCCTTTACAGATGATGTACGGTAGCTGTTTTTCCTTACTTTCCCACTAACAAAAGTAGTATTGTTTATGAGAAAAGTTTGAGTTGAAGCCAAGAGAAGAATTTTTATAGATACAAAATATTCAAGGGCAGGTTGTATGAATGAAAACAAATATTTTACCTTCCAACCATTTAAAAGAAATATTTTACCTTCTCACAATGAATTATTGGAAAAAACAACTAAAAACAATTATAATGAGTATAACAATTGCAATAAACAATATGTTCCAACCGTTTAAAAGAAATATTTCTTTTATTTTGTATAACAACTTCGTTGAGTTAAATATACTTTTTAAAATGAAAATAGTCTAAAAACAAAAGAGTCATTTTTTTTTCTCCTTTTTCTTTTATTTAGCAAGTAAACAGAATAATGAACAAATATAGATTCCATAAACAAAACTACTTAGACAAATAGTGCAATACATGTATTAGTAGCAAAGCAGTAAATGATCTGATTAATGGTTTTATATTGACTATTTATATATAACTTTTATGCAACAACAACTTTTTTTAAAATTTTTTTACAGAAATTGTTAACAAACCTTGAGTCGATGCAGTTAAGTATGCAGCTCTTTATCCAAAAATGAAAGTAGAACCTGCAAAATAAGTATTTTTTTTTTAGTTTTTTTAATTAAAATAATTTGTAAAAAAAAAAAAGAATAATGAAGATCAATAATAGTGCAATAAATGACCACCTAAATCAAGTTAATACCTACTCACAAAAACAACAACGAGAGAATTAACTCCTACATCCTTTGCAACTCCAAGCACGCAAAAAAGAAACATAATATATATTTCTAAACCTAGACATGGATCAATGTATGTCTGTCTGTGTGTAGTACCAAAATGGTCAATTTCTCAGAGAAAAGATGTACTAGCTTTGCAATCTTTAATAGTCGGAAACTAATTCACATGCTCAAGTGCATTATGATTATAGAGGTATAGAACTCCAGAGATTGCAATCTTTAGGAGCAACAAACAAATGTGCAAGATCTGGAAGACAGCATAAAAAACAGGTCATTCTAAGCTTTTGTAGTTGGAAACAGATTCACATGCTTAGTAGCTAATGTGATATTAGAACTAAAATCAAAAGTCATATCAAGCATAATTTAACATGAAATAAAAATTGCAAAGTGTAAACAACATTAGAAATTAAGATACCATAAACAAAAATGTAATCAAAAGAAATCATAATACCATCACTTAACTGGGAAGAAGCCCAAGTTTGAAAAACCCCACTAAAGTATTCGATTTGTACCACAATAAGACATAGAAACAATAAATATATTAGTAAGTATATGAAAAATTGATAATCACAATCAAATTCAAAAATCAAATGGAAAGACATGTCAATCTCACTGTCCATAGGATTGTTTTTGTAAAGAGAAATGCATGTTTTAATTTACTGTGTAGTTTTAGAGAAACAAAAAAGAAAAAAACAGTTCTTTACAATATCTGAGGACCTTAAACAATCATATATTATGAACATTCTCTGTTAACAAAAAGAATTTTTCTTTCAAAAAATCACATGTCCAAACATAAGCCTAAATTTTTTATAAATCCAAACTTAAGCCTAAATTAAAACAAATTCAGATAAAAAACGATATTAAAAACTCCAGCAACTTGAAACTGAAACAAACCCCAGTAGCAACCCATAACTATTTGCAACACACAGCCCATACATATCATTGAAAATTTTGAAACCACAATCTACAACAATATAAATTAATTTTTCAACCAAAATAAATTAATCATCAGGCCGACTCTTAGGCCATTCAAAAACACAAGAAAAAAAGAAACCATTAAATCGATACTATCTCTACTATGAAACCCATCGATATTTACAATATTTTCTTACCATACCTGTAGAATTTGAAATCCCTAAATCGATAGAAAACCTAATTGAAGACATATAATTAAAACATAACTTTGAGGCTCTGCTCCATTTAAACCAATTTCAATTTGAATTTTAACCCATATCAATCAAATAAAATTGAAACTTGAAAAAGATCAGATTGGAATTCTTCATACCTGAAAAATCGTCCAACATCAGAAATGGAAAACGATCCAAATTCTTCAAATCAATCCTGAAAATCAAATGCCCAGAAAGGGGGCCAAAAAATAACCATGAATCAAAATTGACATTAGCTAGAGGAGTTGTGGCTGAGAAAAGGAGGGAGCTGCATTGAATGAAAGAGTTAAAGAAGAAGGAGATGGGAGTGAGCTTGAAATAGAGAGAGTTTGATCGAGGGTTTTGTTAGGGCTGAGTTTGCATTTGAGAGATAGGTTTGAGATAGTTGTGGCTAAAACCTACGGTTTGCAATTTGTATTTGGTGGAAAAAAAAAGGTTTATTATTATTTATTTAAGTATTGGCTAAAACCTACGGTTTGTAATTTGTATTTTGTGGAAAAAAAAAGATTTATTATTATTTATTTAAGTATTGGCTGAAACCTATGGTTTGTAATTTGTATTTGGTGAAAAAAAAAAGATTTATTATTATTTATTTAGGTATGGTTGACGTGGAAAATTGTGGGAGCTTAAAAAGCTTTAGTTATATATATAGATTAAGAATGAGTAGAATATAAGATTTCATAATTGCTGAGTGTTATAGTTCAACTAGTTGGTACTTCTTGATATTTTCAATGGAGAAATCTAAAGTTTGAATTCCCTCTCCCCATTATAAGTTGTACCTATTGAATTATTTATAAAAAAAATAAAAAATTAAAAAAAAATAAATCAAAACTAATATATTTCCACCAATTTTGTTAGGGACACAACTTATTAAACAATTTATTGAGATAGCAAATTGTTTAAAAAGATGTATCCCTAGACTTATTTATATTTCCACCAAATTAAATATTTCCTAAGGAATTGGAAAAATACCAAATAGTTAAAATTTGGCAAAACTACAAATTATGACATTTAAATTTGGTCCATTGTTATGTTGGTCTAGTAAATTTTATTTTTATCATTTTGGTCATGTAAGTTCTTAGGTGTTGTCACAGTTAGTCATTCCATCTGTAAGGACCAAATTTGAGTTCTTGGCCTAACAGATGGATAGACTCAGGCCCAACAAGCCCAAAACAATGAATTTGTAGATAGTAGGTTGGAAAATTGGGCTAAAATGAGTTGGACAACAAATAAAGTAGGCTCAAATGACAAGAATAGGAAGATATATTGATTTAAAGTAAATAAAATCGTCATCGGCACAGTCCAAGGAGATCAATTTTTATATATTTCTTACAAGTTTGATTACAACTTTGGTTCCTGATTGCTACAGTGTTTCTCTCTTGGTTTCGATCCCTTTCTCTTAGTGCTTCTCTCTCCTTTTACCCTCCACGTGCAGGCCAGATGATTGGTGTTGATACTTGTCTCATCAGCACCTTCCTGAAGTCTATATGTAGTAGCTGTAAGGCTAAAAACCACTATTTAGGTGTCGCCTTCACATTAATGTGGCTAGAAGGTTAGCTACAGAGTATTTAATGCGGTGATAGCAGCTTTCTCCTTAGATATTTTAAGACTTCCCCTTGTCCTACGTTTCTATAATGCTTATCCGTATCAACAGAATTTCCTAGAACGTTCCCCTGGATGGCAGACCACCACCTAGAACCTCGGTTTTTGTTAGCTGAGGAGGCATTTATCCTCAGACCACTCTTATGGGTTCTTATAACCAAAACTAACTTCTTCATTTACCAACACGGACTCCCCTAGCAATGTTTACCCCTCCTCGAACTACTTCACATCCTTGGATTAGGTCCCAGGCCCAATATATACATAGGTAATGAGCTCCTGGGCCCAATACCCCTACAATAACCCCTCGAAATTCTTCTTTTTGGCTCCTCGGGAAGAAAAAAGGATTTCAATGTAATGATAGTTCCTTCGCTCCCATTTTACATCACCTCTGACAGTACAGATGCCCTTTTTAACTTCTCAAGGCTTGCTTTTGACGCTTTGGTATTTGATACTCTTCCTCATTAAATTTTTACGGCTTTATGTTCCCCACGTTCTACGGCGCGTTGCGGATCCAACAACTGAGGGTTCTGCTAGAACCTGGGCGGGAATTTTCTCGCTTTTAACTCCCTCCTTGATATAAATACCACTCAAATCAATCACTCACCTCATCTTAGCATTCATTTCAATCTAGCACAGATAAATTGAATCTGTAAACTTCCCTAACTCACTCATTCCCTTACAAATACCAAAAGCCTGTCCGAGGATACTTTTCTTTTTTCTGTAAGTCTTCATAAATCTTTTCACTTTATCTTTCCGTATAATTTTCTTTTCCTGGTGTCTTTTCCTCCTCGACTCCTCTTCCTTCTTATTATCTTCTCAGTACCTCCAACTCTCTCTTAGGAATAGGTAGATTCAAAAGTTTGGTAGACTCTGAGGAGGGTTTAGAGAGCTTCAGAGCTCGATATAGAATTCCTCCAAAAGTAGATATTAGATATTGTAAGGAAGGGCAGTGGTTTGAAGAAAGGCGAGAGGGAGAGGAAGTAATCCCAATGATCGCCTTCATAGAAGGGGGATGAGAATCCCTATGGGCATGGTCACTAGGGATTATCTTAGGGCCCATAGGTTAGTTCCCACCCAATGTATCCCTAATATGTTTAGAATATTAGGCTGTGTAGATGCCCTTAATAAGAGAATGGGCTTAAACCTCACCCACTATGATATAAATTGGATTTACAACCTCCACCACCTAACCAGGCAGGGGTACTACCTAAAATCTAGGTACCCTGAGGTCAGGCTCATCCAATGCCTTCCTGACTCCAACAAAGGCCTGAAAAGGACTTTTTGATCCTATCAGGGGAGTAGCACGATGGCCTTCCCTGTTCGACAAGAGAGGGGAAACCAGGTGGGGTTTTAGGTTTAGATTTGTAATTTCAAAGTTACCTCTTTTCTCTTTCTCTTTCGTTTGTGTCTGTGCATGAAATTCCCTTTAATTTGCCTTATTCTTTACTGATGATGTTTTTTGTCTTTTCCAATGGTTTTGCAGACAAAAACGCAGCTATTCCCAACTTCAGCCTTGTAAACTGGCAAAGCTTGGAAAAAATTTTAAGGGCCGAAATGTTTGTCCACACTGAAAGTCAATTGAGGGCGGCCCACCTAATCTTGGACTACATCCCAATTTCCAAGAGCTTCTTGGCACCAAAGTGTGTTATTAAAGCTAGGGATCCTCAGCTGCACTGGATTAGTGTAGCTACTCCTAGCTTTCTCCTCATCGGCCTATTCCAAAAGGCACGCTTACCACCGAGCCAATACCCGAAGGCATACCAAAGGTAGCCTCACCACCATAAAGACAACCAGAGTGGCCACTTCTTCTCACCTTGCAAACATAGAAGAAGAAGAAGAGGAAGAAATAGTCGAAGTATTTGATTCTAAGGACGAGTTTGAAGTCTTCAATCAAGCTTTGTTCCCAGAAACTTCAACTTTTGACCTCGGCCATCCATTCACCCCAATACTTGACAAGATGGGGATTCAACGTAAGCCAAGGTCCATATTGCTAGAACTGATAGAGTCCCAACCGGGGGGGAATGCATTTGGGAAGGCCCCCAGACTAGGCTTCCCACCCTTCCACCTGCCTTGCCCCTCAGATTTGAACCTGTTGACTTGAAGAGAAAAAGGGAACCAAAGGGCAAGGAGGTGGTGGAAGTAGGAAAAACCCACCCCTCTCAAGAGGATAAGGCCTAGAGAGCGGCCAAGTAAGCCAAGGTGGGGTAGAAGGGCACCGAGAAGAGGAGTGATCCTTAGGTTGCCTCTCCAGCCTGGACCTTCACCCTAATGCAGAATGGGGCTCCTCTTCTAGCTAGTGGCTCCATTAGGGACTTCCAAGGAAGGATGGTCGGCTATGTGGCCGACGTGGTGGAGCAGGCTCTGTTGCTCCCCGAGGACATGGCCAAGCTCCGGTCTATGAGGAGGCACGAGGTCTTCTTCAGCATGAAAAGGTATCTCGTCGTGGTATGTCCTCTACTTAGCTCCTTCTTCTCCTCTCTTTTCCTTTACTGCCTTCCTTTCTTTCTTTTTCTAATTTATGTTTCTTTTCTCGGCAGGCTATTTAAGCCTCCTTTCAAGTGGAGGAGACAACCAATTATTGCCATCGGTAGATGAAGAAAGAGGAAGGAAGACGCAATGCTGCTATGGAGGCCTTTAATGTGGCCGAAAAGAGCATTCAAGAGCTCAATAGTAGGTTGCATGAGGAGGAGAGGGAGAGAAAAAGTATTGCAGTTGCCCTGGATAGCGTTGAAAGGCAAGCTGAAGGCCAACGGGTGCTTATTCGCATTGCCGAGGATCAGTTGGCCGCTTCCAAAGCACAGATCGTCGCCCGCAAGAAGAAGCTGGAGGAGGCCGAGAAGGCTAGGGAACGAGTGGAGAGGGCTCAGGATCAGGCCAAGCAAGAGGGATACGACGTCGGAATGGCAGAGATCGAGGAATCCCTCAAGGCTTAGGTCTCAGGGGTATGTAGGAACTATTACTCCCAAGTGTGGAATGAAGCTCTCAACCAAGCTGGGGTTGAGGCTTCATCTGTTCTTAGGAAGGCAGAGAATGTATACTACCCCCTGCCATCCGAAAGTCTGTTCCTTTTGGCTCGAGGACTAAAACCGCCTCCGAGGTGGTAGAAGTTGGCAAGGATAGTACAACCAATGTTCTAACCTCTTCTGACAAACCCTCTGAGGAGGCTGAGCAACCCGGGGTCACAGAAAAAGACAAGAACGCAAACTAGGGAGTGTCCCCAGGTGCAATGAAGCCCCCAATTGTCAGCTAGGACCCTTCTGCCGAGAAAGAAGCTCCTAAAAAGATGGAGATTGTCTTGGCCACTCTTCCCCTACCTGCCATGACTGATCCTACAAGCAAGGGCCCCGAGGCCTTAGAAGCAACATCCATCCAGCCTGTCAAAGGCCCTCCCAAGGAAAAACTTGTAATAAAAAAAAAATAGATTTTAGTGTAGTTCTTTCTTTTGTGTTTTTCTTTTCTTTTATTTTGCTTGTAACTTCTGTTTTGGGTTTCCAAGTTTGTAACTAAGTTGCCCCTTTTTTACTTAATCTGCCTTGCTTTAAGGCTTTAATTAATAAAAGTTTATGCACATTTTCTTTCTTCTTGTGATTCTCATACTGGTGTTGATATAATTTCTATCTTATCTAACACTTAATAAGCGTAGTAATGAGGTAAACCTTTTCTCATTAATATACATAAGTAACAGGAAAGTTATCCCATTTCATAGGGTTAGCAGCAAAACAAGTTAAACCTACTAAGTCCATCATCTCGGCAAAGCATAATTTTAACTTTAAGGACATACATAGTAATGTAGCCTACATACAGGTTTTAACTTACTCTGTTCCTTACTCATTACCAAGTTTAAAGGACCACAGGGATAATCAATTCTTAAACAATTACAGGTATAGCTGTAAATGCTTTAAGTGATGCATATGAGCATCCACTTGAGCCTGCTATCATAGTGAAAATCTCTGCTGTTTATAGTGACTGATCATTTTTGGCATTCAAGTAATCAATAAGAAGCACTAATTTACCTTAAGCATGTAGTCCAAGGAGTCTGAAATAACTAAAGCTTTGCCCTGACACTTGGTAAAATGATAGGAAGTATTAGTTTACCCAATGCATGTGATCTGAGGAGCTAGGCATAGCTGAAGTTCTGTTTAATACTTAGATGGATGTTAGGGAGTATTAATTTACCTAAAGCATGTGGTTTGAGGATCTAGGCATAGCTAAGGTTCTATTTCATACTCAGAAAAGTAACTTAACATATCAATTTACCCAAGGTATGTGGTCTGAGGAGTCAGGCATGACCAAGGTTCTGTTTGATACTTAGAAAGATGCCATTTAAGTATTAATTTACCCAAAGTATGTGATCTGAGGAATCAAGCATAGCTAAGGTTTTGTTTAATACTCAGAAAAGTAACTTAACATATCAATTTACCCAAAGTATGTGGTTCGAGGAGCCATGCATGACCAAGGTTCTGTTTGATACTTAGAAAGATGCCATTAAGTATTAATTTACCAAAAATATGTGGTCCGAGGAACTAGGCATAGCTAAGGTTCTGTTTCATACTCAGAAAAGTAACTTAAGATATCAATTTACCCAAGGTATGTGGTTTGAGGAGCCAGACATGACCAAGGTTTTGTTTGATACTTAGAAAGATGCTATTAAGTATTAATTTACCCAAAGTATGTGGTCCGAGGAACCAAGCATAGCTAAGGTTCTGTTTAATACTCAGAAAAGTAACTTAACATATCAATTTACTCAAAGTATGTGGTCCGAGGAGTCAAGCATGACCAAGATTCTGTTTGATACTTAGAAAGATGCCATTAAGTATTAATTTACCCAAAGTATATGGTCCGAGAAACCAGGCATAGCTAAGGTTTTGTTTAATACTCAGAAAAGTAACTTAACATATGAATTTACCTAAGGTATATGGTCCAAGGTGCTAGGCATGACCAAGGTTCTGTTTGATACTTAAAAAGACAATAATATGAAGCTCAACAGATAATGTAATAAACGAGAATGTGATAGGGTGGAATTTTATTAATAATAATACATTTTCAGGTTATTTGCATTCTAGGGGCGTAATACAATATTCTCGTTTAGGTCTTCAAGATGAAACGCACCTATTCCGGCCACCGAGGCGATGCGATATGGCCCTTCCTAGTTGGGCCCTAACTTTTCCCATGCTGGGTTCTTTGCAGTACTCAGAACCTTTCTTAACACCAAATCTCCAGGTGCCAGTGGCCTTAGCTTCACATTAGCATCATACCCTTGCTTGAACTTGTGTTAATAATATGCTAATTGGACCGTGGCACTTTCTCTTCGCTCTTCAATTAAGTCTAGGCTCTTTCCTAACAGCTCGTCATTGTTGCTCGGGGTGAAAGAACTCGTTCTCAGTGTTGGGAATCCAGTCTCTAGAGGGATAACAGTCTCGGCACCATAAGTCATTGAAAATGGAGTTTCCCTAGTGGACCTTCGAGGTGTAGTCTGGTATGTCCAAAGGACGTGTGGCAACTCTTCTACCCATCTTTCCTTTGTGTCGTCCAGCCTCTTTTTAAACCCACTCACTATGATCTTATTGACAGCTTCAACTTGTCCATTCTTCTGTGGATGTGCCAGGGTGGAATACCTATTTATTATGCCTAGGTCACAACAATACCTCATGAAGGCTTTACTATCGAACTGAAGACCGTTGTCCGAGATGAGGGTACGAGGGATTCTAAACTGAGTGACAATATTTTTCCAAACAAATCTCTTGGCATCCACATCCCTGATATTTGCCAATGGTTCAGTTTCAACCCACTTGGTAAAGTAATCCATGCTGACCAACAAATACTTCTTATTCCCTACTACCTTAGAGAAAGGACCTACAATGTCCAAGCCCCATTAAGCAAAAGGCCAAGGGCTGGATAGAGGATTAAGGACTTCTCTCGGTTGATGAATGTTTAGTGCAAATCTTTAACATTGGTCACACTTCTTCACATACTCTTGTGCTTCCCTCTGCATATTAGACCAACAATATCCTTAAGTGAGGGCCCTGTGAGACAAAGATCTGCCTTCTGTATGGCTTCCACAAATCCCTTCATGTAATTTTTCTAAGAGTAGCTCAACTGCTTCAGGGTATATGCATAGCAGATATGGGCTAGAAAAAGATCTCTTGTACAACTTTTGGTCCTCGGGCAACCAAAACTAAGGAGCCTTCCTCCGTACCTTGTCGGCCTTGGGCTTACCCTCGGGCAAGACATCCTTCTTAAGGAATAGCACAATAGAGTCCATCCAGCTAGAACCCACCCTTATTTGATGAACTTGAATCCCATCTCCCATCTCTGAGGATGTTGCCAGCGTGATAAGAGAGTCAGCATGTATATTTCTACTTCTAGGGATTTGTGACAGATTAAAAGACTTAAATCTAGATTGTAAGTGTCTTACCTGGTTCAAATATCCCTGCATTCTTAGATATCTGGCTTCCAACTCTCCTTGAACTTGGCCCACAACTAGCCTTGAATTATAGAAGATTTCCACTACTTTTCCACCCATTTTCTGAACCATGGTCATCCCTACCAACAGTACTTCATACTCAGCCTCATTGTTTGTGGCCGAGAAGCCCAATCTCAAGGATTTTTCAATTGTAATCCTTTCTGGAGATCTCAGAACTAGCCCCACTCCAGATCCTCTGTGGTTCACTGCACCATCAATGTATACTTTCCAAGAAAAAGGTTCTTGTGAGGAAATTGCACCAACCGATTTTCCATCCATGTTCTGCTTCTCTATTCTCTCATCTAGTGGGGTTTCGGCAAACTCGACCACAAGATCGGTGAGGACCTGATCCTTGACAGAGGTGCGAGGCATGTACTTGATATCAAAAACCCTTAGGATCGTACCCCACTTGGCAATCCTTCCTGTGTAATCAGCACTCCAAAGTAGAGATTTAAGCGGGAGCTGAGTCAGGACAACAATCGTGTATGATTGGAAGTAGTGGGGTAGTTTGCGCGTAGCATGCACAACTGCCAAAATGGCCTTCTTTAGAGGTAGGTAACGAACCTCAGCCTCATACAGTAACTTACTCACATAATAGACCGACCTCTGTACACTACTATCAACCCGTACAAGTACTAAGCTTACCGCATGGGAAGCCACAACAATATAGGCAAACAAAACCTCTTTCACCTCGAGTCTGGACATAATGGGTGGCCGAGAAAAATACTCCTTCAAATACTAGAAAGCCAGGACACATTCCTCAGTTCATTCAAATCCCTTCCACTTATTCAAAAATTGGAAGAAAGGACTACACCTATCCACTGACCGAGAGATGAATCGGTTTAGAGCAGTAGTCATCCCTGTTAGCTTCTGGACCTCTTTGGGATTCTGAGGTGGCTGCAGATTATTGATTGCTTTAATTTGGTCAGGGTTAACTTCAATTCCGTGGTGTGTAACCATGTACCCCAAAAACTTCCTTGATTTGACCCCAAAAGAACACTTAGAAGAATTGAGTCGTAACTTATGCCTCCTCAAGATCTCAAAGATATTCCCGAGATCGTTAACATGCTCAGATTCCAACTTACTCTTGAACACCATGTCGTCTATATATACTTCAATATTCTTGCCCAATTGTGGCTTAAACATCCTAATCATCATCCTATGATAGGTAAACCCTGCATTTTTCAATCCAAAAGGCATCACCTTATAATGGTAGTTTCTAATAGGAGTGACAAAATTCGAAGATGGCCTACAGTTGCATTCACTAGCTAATCAATTCAAGGCATGGGAAAGGGGTCCTTTGGACAAGCTTTGTTTAAGTCTGTGAAATCCACACACACCCATCACTTCCCATTCTTCTTCTTTACTCCTACTATATTAGCCAACTATTCAAGGTAGAATACCTCTTTGATCACCCTAGCCTGCTTGAGCTTTATCATCTCATCTTTGACAGTATCAGAATGATCCTTAGATGAGCACCGAGGTGGTTGCTTTTTGGGGGTGATAGATGGATTGACATTCAAATGATGGTAGATGAAGCTTGGATCAACCCCCGGAGCTTTGTAAGCACTCCACATGAACACATCAACATTCCTCCTGAGAAATTCTATCAGTTCTTCCTTCTCCTGAGGAGGCAACTGGGCTTCAACCTGAAAAAACTTCTTCGGATCACCACCCTCAGAGAAGGCCATTTTGATTGCTATAAGCTTAGTAGAGGCCGTTAGGTAACGGACCTCGCGTTGAAAAAACTTATAGCAATCAAAGTCTCTATAAGCTTAGTAGAGGCCGTTAGGTAACAGACCTCGCATTTGGCAGTTGGGCTTCAACCTGAAAAAACTTTTTCGGATCACCACCCTCAGTTGTGCATGCTTGTGGCCTTTTTTGATTTCTCTTAGTAGAGTCCGAGGACTCAGCCGCAGGCTGATGCATAATTACAACCACGAGACACTACCTAGCCATGGATTGACTCCCCACGAGCTCCTCAATCCGGTCCCCTGATGGATACTTCAATTTCAAATGCAGAGTAGAAGAAATGGCCCCCAGGGCATGAAGTTAGGATCTGGCCACAATGGCTGTGTAAAGAGAGCATGCATCCACCACAATGAAGTCTACTTCAACCACTTCTGAACCCACTTGCATAGGTAACCTAATCTGACCCTTTGGGATGACAACCTTCCCGTCGAAACTCACCAAAGGTGAATCATAGGCTGTCAGGTCCTTAGGCTTTAAGTTCAACCTTCTATACAAGTCAAGGTACATAATCTCTACACCACTGCCCTAGTCTACCATCACCCTCTTCACATCATACCCTCTTATTCTGAGGGTAATCACCAAAGCATCATCGTGTGGCTGGATGGTTCCCATCTTGTCCTCATCTGAAAAACTCAGTATCAGTTGAATCTCCATTCTAGCCCTCTTTGATGCACAATCAGGGTCCTTGGCTGGTAGCCGAGCTACAAACATCGCCCTAGAAGGATGAGAAGCAGTCCTCTCAAGCGTAGCAAAGATGACATTAATTATGCCTAACGGGGGCCTTGAAGAAGCGTTCCCCTGAGCCCCTGACATTGATTGGTCTCTTTGTCCATTAGGCGAATACAAAACTGCTGTAACCTTCCCTCTCTGATTAGTTGCTCCAGATGGTTCCACAAAGTTTTGCAGTCCTCAGTGGTATGCCCCCGCTCCTGGTGGTATTGGTAATGGAGGCTTTGGTTGCTGCTCAAGGGATCTCCTCCCATTTTGTTTGGCCATTTGAAGTATGGCTCATTCTTGATCTTTTCCAAGACATGATGCACTGGTTTTCAGAATACAGTGTTAACCACCTTAGGAGCCGTAGATCCAGATTGTCCCGTAAAATCCCTCCGGAGTCTGTTATTGTTGTATCTATTCGACCTAAAATCCCTCCTTTCTTGAGGGACAACCTTACCCTTCCCCTTGCCTTGTTGTTGGTCTTCCTCGACTCACTTGTACTCATCAATGCAATCCATAAGCCAACGAACACTTCTTACTGGCTTCTTGGTCAAGGATTTTCTCAAATCATGCTTGGTGGGCAGTTCAACCTTGAATGTTCTTATGGCTACATCATCAAAATTCCCATCAATTTCATTAAATATCTCTTAGTACCTGTCCGAGTACGTTTTCAGGGTCTCACCTTTTCGCATGGACATGGACAATAGAGAATCTAAAGACCGAGGAACTTTACTACACGTAATGAAACGAGACCCAAACGCTCGTGTGAGCTTCTTGAAGGAGTCAATAGAACCTGCACCCAGACCATCAAACCACCTCATCGCCATAGGCCCCAAGTTGGATGGAAATACCTTGCACATCAAGGTCTCATTTTTGGAGTGTACAACCATTCTCTGGTTGAAGTGACTAACGTGCTCCACAGGGTCTATACGATTGTTGTACATGGTGAACGTGGGCTGAGTGAATTACTGAGGAAGTCTCCCTTCCTCAATCCTGCGTGTGAAAGGTGATTTGGAAATTTGTTTAGGCGCTCTGTTCATTGCATCATTCCCTAGGCCTTTGGAAGATGAGCTTCTATTTCTGTGCTCATGGTGGTAGTCCTCTTCATACGAGAAAGACTCACTGGGAGGGATAATTGATCTTTGCCTATAACTATCATCCTCTTCATCGCCAGAAGAGAAATCAGAAATGGAAGGAGTTCGCCTTTCCGTTCGTGGCGCAATTTCCTATTTAAATGATCAATCTTTTGTTGCATGGCTTTGATATTTTTCCCATAAGAGAGGTGACTACCACCTCAAGAAAGGTTCTTACTAGTATGGGTAGTATGTACACTCCTCTCCCGATCCATTCTTCGTTCAAGATTGACAAAATGATCTTCACCTTGGGGCTCCATAGATTTCGCCTGGTGTGGGCCTGAACCTACCATAGTTGGATGTCAGGCTCACTATAACACCAGAATTCCCCACAGACGACGCCAATTGTAAGGACTGGATTTGGGTTCCTAGCCTAACAGATGGATGGACTCAGGCCCAACAAGTCCAAAATAATGAATTTGTAGAGAGTGGGTTGGAAAATTAGGCTAAAATGAGTTGGACAACAAATAAAGTAGGCTCAAATGACAAGAATAGGAAGATATATTGATTTAAAGTAAAGAAAATCGTCCTCGGCATAGTCCGAGGGGATTAGTTCTTATATATTTCTCACAAGTTTGATTACAACTTTGGTCCTTGATTGCTATAGTATTTCTCTCTTGGTTTCAATCCTTTTCTCTTCTCTTATACTCCCTTCCCCTTTCATCTTTACCCTTCACTTGCAGGCCAGATGGTTGGTGTTGACACTTGTCCCATCAGCACCTTCCTGAAGTCTATATGTAGTAGCTGTAAGGCTGAAAACCACTGTTTAGGTATCACCTCCACATTAATGCGGCCAGAAAGTTAGCTGTAAGGCATTTAATGCAATGATAGCAGCTTTCTCCTTAGATATTTTAAGACTTCCCCCTGTCTTATGTTTTTGTAATGCTTATTCGTATCAACAGAATTTCCTAGAACGTTCCCCTGGACTGTAGACCACCACCTCAAACCTCGAATTTGGTTAGCCGAGGAGGCATTCATCCTTGGACCATTCTTATGGGTTCTTATGATCAAAACTAACTTCTTCATTTACTAACACGGACTCCCCTAGCAATGATTACCCCTCCTCGAACGACTTCGCATCCTCAAATTGGGCCCTAGGCCCAATATATACATAGGTAATGAGGACCTGGGCCCAATACCCCTACACCATCCATAACCCACATTAACTAATAAAATAATATATAGAATTTGTTATTATTTAAAAAAGGCAAAAATATAAATAATGCATTTTTTCTATATATTAATAATTGGAAGCTGAGATATTTGAACATCTTTAACCGATAAAATATTTCATCTTCCACGTATTGTTACAAGTTGTCTCTGTACAACACTATTTTAACCTTAAAGGTTGGTGTGTAAGATAAATAAATTATAAGTGAAAACACAACTATTTCTTTATAGGGTAAAACTTAGACACAGTTCCTTAGGTACTATTACTTAAATTCCCCTCTTAATTTTTATTGACATCTATCACTTAGCAAACTAAGCAAATGGACGTTATCTTATCTCTCTCTTTTTTTCTTTTTTTTTTTAAACGTTGTTTTTCCTGTTCCTAGCCTGCGAGAAAACTAGATCCATTCTGTGGGGGGTATAAAGCCGGGAAGCCCATGTCAATGTCTGCGCTGGGCCCAGAGCCTGATCCAAGGAAAGCCCACCCCTTGGTCATGGGAAGGATCCTCCTCGGCCATAGGAAGGACCCTTATCGGCCATAAATGTAGCCGAGGGCGAAGGGAGCAACTTAGTCCTGCTGATGACATTCCGGGTCCTTTCGTCGAACAAGAAAAGTACTAAAACGACAAAGAATAAGGGAAATGCTGCCATTATTGCAATTAAGGGTGTGTTTGTTTTGGGGGAAAATGATTTCAGGAAATCATTTTCTCCCAAACCCGCGTGTTTGGTAGCAATAAAAAATAAAATTTTCCGGAAAATCATTTCCTGTTGACCAACAATTACTCCTTTGACCTGGAGATTATTTTACACCCTTATTTTCACATCAATTCGTTTCCGGAAAAAGAGAGAGAGAGAGAGAGAGAGAGAGAGAGAGAGAGAGAGAGAGAGAGAGAGAGAGAGAGAGAGAGAGAGAGAGAAGAAGAGAAGAGAGAGAGAGAAGAAGAGAAGAGAGAGCCCAGATCAGAGAGAGAGAAGAGAGAGCCCAGATCGGAAAGCACCGATCGTCTATCGCGTCGCTCGTCGGACGATCGCACCGCGCCGACGAGCGGCGCGATCGACGATCACGATCGATGAGATCGCACGGTACGATCGTCCGACAAGCGGCGCGATCGACGAGCGCACCCGTCGGACGATCGCACCACTCGTCGATTGATCGCGATCGACGAGCGGTGCGATCGAGATCGTCGATCGCGCCGCTCGTCGGATGAACGCACCGATCTCGCCTCCGCTCGATGTCGCCTTCACCGCACGATCTCATCTTCTCCTCCGCCGCGCGATCTCATCTTCTCCTCCGCCGCGCGATCTCAATTTGACCGGATTTGATGAATTTTTTTGCTTGGTTTTGTTTCTTTTGTGAATGAGTGTGGAATTGATTCATTTTCTTTTGCTGGGTTTTGTTTCTTTTGCCGGATTTGATGCATTTTCTGTAAAAATGTTTGAATGAACCAAACATCGAAATTAATTTTCCGTAAAACGAATTTTGTGACAGCCAAACACATGAAAACATTTTCCTTTCCGGAAAATAGCATTTCCGAAAAATGGAATATTTTCCGGAAATGCTTTTACACGAACCAAACACAGCCTAAGTACTCTGCTCCTGACAGAGCCATGCTTTTCAGCTTTTACAACTGCCCCCAACCACTTTGGATATGGGTTGATGGGACAAGTATCATCCCTATAAAGCTGAACCTACACGTGTACGTTCGTGAAAGGGGAAAAGCTAGTATAAAAGGAGGAAGAAGCAGTCTAGAAAGGGGACTGGGACCAGGAACAAGAACCGGATCCACTCAGGCCGCGCCGAGGAGAAAGTCTTCTTGGATAAGCACAGTTCACCTTTGTGTGATCATCTTAAACACCATGACTAACGACCGTCCGTTCACCAAGGCCTAGCCTTTTAGCCCATTCTCTACAAATTCATTGTATTGGGCCCACTGGTGCAAGATCCCACCCACCGTGTGGTATTGGGCTGAAAAACAAGACCCTACAATTGGTGATGTTTATGGGAAGGCTTACGCATTGGCGCAGGCGGCGGTTAGTCATGGTAGGATCAAGCCCCTGTCAACAAGGGTCCCTCGAAAGAAATAATTTTGGCAGTGGTGCAAGCTATGCGAAAGCCTCTCCATCATTTCCGGCAGTACGCGGTTGTTGCCTTAACTTAGCTCCCATTCAGGGCTACACTTCGAAGTGCCAGTGGCACGAGCAGTTCTAGAGGCTTCTAACATCAAGTCTATGCCCCATACATTTGCCAAGGGGCTATTCCTCACGGGTCCAGTAGCTCGATTCACCGAATTCTCGTAAGTGCTGGACAAAACCAAGGTCTTGCATGGTCTTCGAACTTAAACCTATGGGGAAACCAGCTACTTCAAGAAGAAAGTGCTAGACAGAACCAAGGTCTTGCATGGTCCTCAGAGTCAAACCTATAGGGAAACTAGTCACTAGAAAATATAAGTGTTGGACAGAACCAAGGTCTTGCATGGTCCTTGGACTCAAACCTATAGGGAAACCAGCTACTTCAAGAAGAAAGTGCTAGACAGAACCAAAGTCTTGCATGGTCCTCAGACTCAAACCCATTAGAAAACTAGTTACTAGAAAATATAAGTGTTGGATAGAACCAAGGTCTTGCATGGTCCTTGGACTCAAACCTATAGGGAAACCAGCTACTTCAAGAAGAAAGTGCTAGACAGAACCAAAGTCTTGCATAGTCCTCAGACTCAAACCCATTAGAAAACTAGTCACTAGAAAATATAAGTGTTGGATAGAACCAAGGTCTTGCATGGTCCTTGGACTCAAACCTATAGGGAAACCAGCTACTTCAAGAAGAAAGTGCTAGACAGAACCAAAGTCTTGCATGGTCCTCAGACTCAAACCCATGAGAAAACTAGTCACTAGAAAATATAAGTGTTGGATAGAACCAAGGTCTTACATGGTCCTCGGACTCAAACCTATGGGGAAACCAGCTACTTCAAGAACAAAGTGCTAGACAGAACCAAGGTCTTGCATGGTCCTCGGAGTCAAACTTATAGGGAAACTAGTCACTAGAAAATATAAGTGTTGGACAGAACCAAGGTCTTGCATGGTCCTTGGACTCAAACCTATAGGGAAACCAGCTACTTCAAGAAGAAAGTGCTAGACAGAACCAAAGTCTTGCATGGTCCTCAAACTCAAACCCATGAGAAAACTAGTCACTAGAAAATACATAAGTGTTGGACAGAACCAAGGTCTTGCATGGTCCTCGGACTCAAACCTATGGGGAAACCAGCTACTTTAAGAAGAAAGTGCTAGACAGAACCAAGGTCTTGCATGGTCCTCGGACTCAAACTTATGAGGAAACTAGTCACTAGAAAATATAAGTGTTGGACAGAACCAAGGTCTTGCATGGTCCTCAGACTCAAACCTATGGGGAAACTAGTCACTAGAAAGTATAAGTGTTGGACAGAACCGAGGTCTTGCATAGTCCTCGGACTCAAACCTATGGGGAAACCAGCTACTTCAAGAAGAAAGTGCTAGACAGAACCAATGTCTTGCATGATCCTCGGACTCAAACCTATGGGGAAACTAGTCACTAGAAAGTATAAGTGTTAGACAGAACCAAGGTCTTGCATGGTCCTCGGATTCAAACCTATGGGGAAACCAGCCACTTCAAGAAGAAAGTGTTGGACAGAACCAAGGTCTCGCATCGTCCTCGGACTCAAACCTACGGGAAACTAACTACATCAAGAAAGGCTTAAGTCCTAGACAGAATGGAAATCCCGCACGGTCCTCGGACCCCCAGTTCTAAGGAAACTGACACAACCAAGTGTTTAGACCCGGTACAGTCACGCCTTAGTCCTCGGACCGGATGCCCAAAACGAGTTAAGGCTATGAATATCATCTGAAATGTGGCAAAGCACCCTAGTGCCCGGCGACCCCCTCGGATGATTCATTTTATGTTACACGTCCTCGGGTGATCACCCCATACGCAATACAGAACATTCAGCTGTTATCCCGCTTAGTCTCATATGGTTAACCTACTTGAAGTCGGCATTGTTGTACCCGTCAGTTTTGATAAGTTCAAAGTGATAACTCTTTGCTAACAAGGGCATCAGCCTTAAGTACTGTTCGAAAGAAAAAGACACCAGCACATCCATTCACAAAATAATTATTGCAGAAAAGAAAGAACAGTCAAAATGGGATAAAGTCATCTTTTATTAGAAAAAGAAGTAGTACAGCGTACAAAAAAGGGGCTTAGACAAGCCTATACCAGAAGCTAACTACAAAAGCAAAAAAAAAGGGGGGGGGATACACGGGAATGATAGATCCTTCAATTTTGCTTTAGCAGCGACTAAGCAAGTCTGGATGGCACCAGTGATGGAAGAGAAGAAGAAGCAGAGGCACCTGGTCCACAACCTTGCTTTAGCAGTGACTAAGCAAGTCTGAATGGCACCAGTGATGGAAGAGAGGAAGAAGCGGGATGCCAAATCCCCATACCAGCTCTAACAGCAATCGAGCCAATATCGTATTAGTAGCATTCGAGCGAGAACGGACGGTACCAGCGATGGGAAATCTCAGTGCTGTCGCACCAAAAATCTGATGCGACCTCCACCTGCTTCGGATTTTGGTTGAAGGAAGAAGAGGCTTCTTTCTTGCCTTATCAAGAAGAAGAAATCTCTTGAGTCTTTGTCTCCCTTGCCCTGACTGGCCATTTTGAATCTCAAAGATACCCAAGGCTCCTAAAGAGGGTGTGGTCCCTTCACCCTCATCCTAGCCTTGACCATGTCACCCCCTAAGGCTCAGTCACACTGGTAATGGGGACTTTCAGCACAATTAGAGGGTTAGGGATTTGAAAAACTTAAAGGGTCTGCAAATAAAGGGGATGACCTCCCACCGTGATTCTTATAGGGGGGAGCCTGGTGGCATTTAATCTGTACAAATCTCCAAGAAAAACTACAAACCAGATAAGTCCCGCTTAATTCCCAAAGCAGTCTTCAGCCGTTGGATTTGCGTTGCCTTGTAAAGAGACCTTAATAAAGGCGCGCCTCATGTACCGAAACGGCAGGAACGCGGCGTGGGTAAACTAAAAGAATGTCTCACAACCAGGAACATGTTGCAGGCAAACGAAGAGGCTCTAGCATTGATGAAGGGCAAGACTTGGCAAGCCATGACATAGGCCCGACGTCACCAAAACCCTCCTCTCCGTCCGAGGAGCCGGACAGTAGGATTTTGAGGGGCTACTATAGGGGGTATAAAGCTGGGAAGCCCATGTCAATGTCTGCATTGGGCCCAGGGCCCGATCCAAGGAAGGCCCACCCCTTGGTCATGGGAAGGATCCTCCTCGGCCATAAATGTAGCCGAGGGCGAAGGGAGTAACTCGGTCCTGATGATGACATTCCGGGTCATTTCGCCAAACAGGAAAAGTACTAAAATGACAAAGAACAAGGGAAATACAGCCATTACTGCAATTAAGTACTCTGCACCTGACAGAGCCATTCTTTTCAGCTTTTACAACCGCCCCCAACCACTTTGGGTATGGGCTGATGGGGCAAGTATCATCCCTATCAAGCTGAACCTACACGTGTACGTTCGTGAAAGGGGAAAAGCTAATATAAAATGAGGAAGAAGCAATCCAGAAAGGGGACTGGGACTAGGGCCAAGAACCGGATCCACCCAAGCCGCGCCGAGGAGAAAGTCTTCTTGGATAAGCACAGTTCACCTCTGTGCGATCATCTTGAACACCATGACTAACGACCGTCCATTCACCAAGGCCTAGCCTTTTAGCCCATTCTCTACAAATTCATTGTATTGGGCCCACTGGTCCAAGATCCCACCCACCGTGTGGTATTGGGCTGAAAAACGAGACCCTACACATTCAATCTGGCTTCATTTTAAACCAATGTTATTAATTTCATTTTGGACCTCGTTTTGGTTTGTTTATTGAAACGAAATATTTTAGTATCAACCTGTTTCAGCGTACCGTTTTAGAATGTTTAGGAATTCCTAAACACACACACACACACACACACACACACATATATATATATATAAAACATAAAAGTATCAATTAAAGATGTGTTACTATTATATAAAATAATGAATTTAATTTAATTTTTCTAAAAAAATTAAATAAAGTGGGATTAAAAAAAACATTTATTATAATTTTT